>ML295077.1:0-34284 GCA_005239495.1 Nicotiana undulata | reverse complement strand
GAGTACTCACGCCCTTCTGCGCATGTTTTTCCCATGTGCAGATCCAGGTCCTAGTACGCGGTATCTCAGCTAGTCAGCAACAGTAGTATTAGGAGACTCGAAGTATAATCTGCAGCGTCCGCAGATCTCTGAGTCCCCTTCCTATCTTGAAGTTGTAGTACTTGTAGATGAAACTATACGGTCTTTTCTATCCAGTTGTACATATTGAGCAGTAGAGCAGCTTGTGATGTATTGTGATATTCCGGGTTCTGGGTAAAGTAATTGTTAATGCCGAGCGGCGTCGACTTTAGTATGATTTATTTCACTTACTATTATTTTACCTGTTTTATCTAAATTTCGCTTAAGTAATAGGCTTACCTAGTCGTCTAGACTAGGTTCCGTCACGAGATCCAGTCGGAGGAAGAATTGGGTCGTGACAACTTTATTACTTGTCGACCGCGTATACTTGCGTGTGCGTTTCACCCACAATAAACAACTAAAAACCAAAATATGTGAAGGTCCCTCGACAAAATAGCAGTACATGGATATTGCCCTGTCAACGTAATAATATAGTATGATTAATTTCAATTACAAAGTTATAAATATTATTATATAATTAATTTTATCTAGTTTTATTACAAATTTAGTAGTATTCACTCTAATAAATGTGGAGATTGATTAATATAGTAAAAATAAGAAGTTGTAATAAATTGCAATCAAAGAATAAATAATTATAATATAGTTAAATTATCCTTTCCTTAAGGCGTTTGCAAGAGACAAAAGTGACAACTAAAATGGAATGGAGAAATAATTATTAAAATTTCAAAATCAACATGAAAATAGAACAATTTAAAAAATAAAAATCTAAAAAAAAATTAAATTTAAATTATATCTTATTTGATTATGTTATATTTTTTAAACTAATTATTAAATAATAATCTTAGAGCTTAAAAGTGATTTAACTGCCTATTTGTCAATTAAGGTTTCGATTCTAATATTTGTTACCTATCAGTATTTTACGACGCGAATTAGACTAGGTGGTCGTGTGCGTTTCTTTTAGCATGTTATCTACAATATTCCTTTATTTTTTCAGAGATATTATTCCTTTGATGTGATTAAGATTTTAATGGTACCGCAAAATTAAATGATAAGATTATTAGGCGCAGAAATGTCAAGTTTCGTAGCCTAAGCTCCACCTTTTCGTTAATTGGAATACAAAAATGGGAGCTCCATATTCAACTCATCTTGAATTTGCAGCAACTCATTCAATGGTGGATATTATAATTGACGGTCGGACATTGAGTACCGTCTTTACTCTTTTGCAGGGCGCAGCTACAATGTTAACAAGACGATCACTTAAACATTTTTCGCGTATATATTTCAAATATTTATTTCTATATATATAAACATAACTTTGAACAACTTTGGAACAATTGTACTTCCTCCGTCCCCATTTAGTTGTCATGTATATTAAAAGTAGTTGTTCCCGAATACGGATCTCTTTAGAAAATCAAGAGAAAATTAGTTATTATTTTTTCAACTTCACCCTTAGCATTAATTATTCTAGAATTAAGGGGCAAGTAAGCTAATTAAATATTAAAACATTAATACAGGATAAATTAGTCAAATTATTCTTCTTATTACTCCCTCTATTTTGATTTTTAGTGTGACATATTTCGCTTATTAAAAGTTAATTTGATTAATCTTTGAAAGCTAAATTGGTCGGTTCAACTAAGTATTTTGTAACGACCCAACATGTCGTTTTCGAGCATTTGCATTTTGTTCAGCTGTTTGAAGTCTTGAGTAACTTTACATGATGTATTATGACTTGTGTGTATCGTCGGTTTCGATTTTCGAGCGATTCAAAATTTGTTTGGAAGAATGATTTTCATGTTTGAAGCCTTAAGTTGGAAGACTTGACGAGGTTTGATTTTGGTGTATTTGACCTCGGATTGGAGTTTTGATAGTTCCTTCAGGTCCGAATAGTGATTTTTGGGCTTGGGCGTATGCCAGATTTGTATTTGGATTTTTCTAGAAGGTTTTGGCACTAATTGGCGAAAGTTAGAAATGTGAAGGTTTAGAATGTCCTTAAGTTTGACCGAGAATTGACTTTGACGATATTAGGTTCGAATTATTGTTTCGGGAGTTGGAATAGATTCGTTACGTCATTTGGAACTTGTATGCAAATTTTGGTTCATTCCAGATTGGTTAGGCTTGAATCGGATGCTTGACTCGAAGTTTGATGTTTATGAACTTAAGAGAATGATCTTGATCGACGATTCGTGGTTTTGATGTTGTATTATATGATTTGAGGCCTCAAATAGATCCGCTTTATGTTTTGAGACTTGTTAGTTTTGGACGGAATTTGGCTTGTTCGAGGTAAGTAACATATCTAAATTTGGATTTCAGGGTACTTAACCCTTGGGACTATGTTATAAGAAATGTATTGTGGTGACGCACATGTTAGGTGACGAGTGTGTGGGCGTGCACATGGTTAATCATGAGTCAAGTTAACTATTAGACTATGACCGCACTTGTTTTGCTGTTATATCTTGTTTTATTCGTGTAATTCCTACTTGTTATAGTAATTGGATGTGATTCATGTTAGAAATCATGTTTAGGCTATGTGCTTATTCGGTTGAGACCTAATGAGGTTGTTTATGTTGTTTTGACTTATCTGCTCTAATTATAATTATTACTCAGTCATGATTCTTCATTTGCATATCATATCTCAGTCTCTGTTCATCATTCACTTACATCACATGTTATCATTGTTTGGGCTAAGTGGTATGAGATTGTGAGCCCTTGAGACTTGAGAGATTGATGACCGAGGTGGGTCTGGCATCCGTTTTGTGAGTGTTATTGTGGATCGGGTTGCACGTCGTAGCAGGCCATATTGGCTCAATTATTATAATAATAATAATAATAATAATAATTATTATTATTATTATTTTATTATTATTATTATTATTATTATTATTATTATTATTATTATTATTATTATTATTATTATTATTATTATTATTATTATTATTATTATTATTATTATTATTATTATTATTATTATTATTATTATTATTATTATTATTATTATTATTATTATTATTATTATTATTATTATTATTATTATTATTATTATTATTATTATTATTATTATTATTATTATTATTATTATTATTATTATTATTATTATTATTATTATTATTATTATTATTATTATTATTATTATTATTATTATTATTATTATTATTATTATTATTATTATTATTATTATTATTATTATTATTATTATTATTATTATTATTATTATTATTATTATTATTATTATTATTATTATTATTATTATTATTATTATTATTATTATTATTATTATTATTATTATTATTATTATTATTATTATTATTATTATTATTATTATTATTATTATTATTATTATTATTATTATTATTATTATTATTATTATTATTATTATTATTATTATTATTATTATTATTATTATTATTATTATTATTATTATTATTATTATTATTATTATTATTATTATTATTATTATTATTATTATTATTATTATTATTATTATTATTATTATTATTATTATTATTATTATTATTATTATTATTATTATTATTATTATTATTATTATTATTATTATTATTATTATTATTATTATTATTATTATTATTATTATTATTATTATTATTATTGTGGAACGGGTTGCACGCCGCAACATGCCTTATAGGCTTGTAATTAGCGATTGGACAGGATCCACCCCTCTAAAGTCTGATATACCAGCAGTGAGCGCAGACACAATGCTATATATATACACGTTCTTTGGTGAGGGGCTTATAAGTTAGGCACCCTTAAAATGCGAGTGATTGTGAGTGTGTGTGACGAAGTGGGAAATGGAGACAGACAACTTGAGTATGTTGAGGGTGAGAGTACTTGAGAATGTCACCGTGAAATAAATCATTTGACATGCATACTTGGCATGTATGCATAGAGATGCATTTTCATCATGCTAGACAGTAATGTGGCATTCATGATTTGGCATGTACACTTGACATGTAGGGATTGAGATGTATATTCCTCATGCTAGACAATATTGTGACATTCATGATTTGACATGTACATTTGACATGCAGGCATTGAGATGTATATTCCTCATGCTAGACGGTATATGATAACTGAAGTCTTGACAGGCATATTGACATGTATGAATAGAAATGTACTCTCCTCATGCTATTTGATAATGAAATGTCTCATCTGTTGTTGAAAGTTTGGGAAAAATCAAAGTTCTTCTGATATACTCATATTTTGGTGACTCCGGTGAAAGATTTGGGCTTTATTGTTATACCTGAAAAGCATGTCTATTTTTTTGTAATTGTGAACTTGCTGAGCATAATATCTTTTGAGTTATTGCTTGTACTGCTTTCATTATATTATTACGAGTTGTTATTTGGTTATTAGTGTTAGATTCTGACCCTTTTCTGAGCTCGTCACAACTTTCAACCTAAGGTTAAGTTTATTACTTATTGAGTACATGCACGACCCGAAATCCCACCTTCAGGCCGTGATGACGTCTAACGTTGAACCCGCTAGACAAGCCAACGCCCCGGTTATTACATTTAATTCTTTATTATTGATAATTGAAATAATAGTCATAAACTAGAACAATTATAATTTAAAGAGCGGAAGATAAGAAATTCCACAACTCGAATAAGAAATCTTACGAAATTTCCTTAAATACATCCCCAGAACTGGTGTCACAATCTCACGGACAGTCTAAGATTTACTAAAAATAAGGTCTGAAATAAATGTATACAACTGTCTTGGAAATACATGAAAAGACAGAAAAGGAAAGAGATAAGAGGTGACGCCAAGGCCTGCGAACAGCTGCAGGACTACCTCAGAGTCGCATGTGGACTGAAGGATACTCCCTCGATCAATGGCCACTAGGTCTGATACCGTAATCTGCACAACGTAAAGAATTGTAGGTGTAGCATCAGTACAACCGACCCCATGTACTGAGTAAGTGTCGAGCCTAACCTCGGCGAAGTAGTGACGAGGCTAGGACACGACAAATAACGAATTCCTGTGCAATTCAACAATGTAATAAAGAAGTAATGATAAGAATAAACAGTTAAGCACAAAAATATAGGTCTAACATGCTGGGAAAAAGGGGTAACAATTCACTGAAATGACAGAACAAGATAACAACTGAAATGTATAAATAACAGCAGGAATTAACAACTATGAACAAATAATTAAACAGATACGACACGACATGTCCCCCCGTACTATAACCTCACAAAACACTCGGCATGGAATGTCCCCTCGTACTATAACCTCACAAAACACTCGGCACGGAATGTCCCCTCGTGCAATAAATAAATAATCACTCGGCACAAAATGTCCCCTCGTGCATAAATAAATAGTCACTCTGCACAGAATGTCCCCTCGTGCATAATTAACAACATAAACACAACAATTTGCAGGAAAATCAACAGCAAGAAACCTTAAATGCACAGATAAAGCCAACAAGAATAATACCGTCTCGGCAAGGGACACAGCTATAACCAATCCTACACATGTGTTTATATCAACAAGTACTCCTCAACTAATCAACAACTCAACAGTACTCATAACTAATAATTTTCATCAAGAGAATAACCACCAAGTTGCATTTTAAGCCATAACACGGTAAATATCAAAGAAAACCAAATAATTCGTAATATTCGACTCACGGTCATGCTTGACAATAATATATAGGTACTCGTCACCTCACCTATACATTGAACATGGTATAAACACGTAGCAAATAAGACTCGATACCTATTCCCTCAAGCTAAGGTTAGGCCAAACACTTACATCGACTCCAAGAATCCAAATCAAGCCTCTAGCACTGTTTTTTCCTTTCGAACCCGACTCCGAATCAATCGTATCTAGACATAATTCTCAATAACGTCAAAAATTGCTTAACAATTCAATTCCAAAGCTTAATTATAGGATTCCCATCATTCTTCCCAAAATTCCAAAAATCGACCCCGGGCCCACTTGGTCAAAACACGAGGTTCGGACCAAAACCCGATCACCCATTCTCCCACGAGCCCGAATATACAATTTGTTTTGAAATCCGATCCCAAAACGAGGTCAAATTCCCAAATAATCAAAAAGCCCTAACTCTACCCAAATCCTTGATTTCTACCCTTTAATTCCATGATTTTAGGCCTAGAATCTAATAGATGTTAATGAAAATGGAAGAAAACAAGGTTAGGATTACATACCCAAGAGGTTATGGTGAAAGAGTCCTTCAAAATTCACCCAAGGAGGTGTGGAGAAGAAGAATATTGTGTAAAACTGGAGGAATTCCATAATGTGTATTCTATTTTTGGGCATTTTAAATAACTGGGCAAAATGGCCTTCGCGATCGCGACAGATCTCCTGCAATCGCGGAGAGTACTGGACATAAGCAACTGCGATCGCAAGGAAATGAGTGCGATCGCAGAGGGTATTGGAAAATGAACTTCGCAGTCGCGACCAGACGACCGCGTTCGCGTAGGGTGATATGCTACCCAGCCCCCAGATTCCTTTAACGCTATGTGATTGTCTGAGGCCCATCGCGGTCGCGTAGAGTAATTCCCTCAGGCTCCGCGATCGCGTCTTAGGCCCCGCGTCCGCGTTGTGTATCTCCCCCACCCCCAGACCTATGAACATCGCGATCGCATGCGCTTACACCGCGATCGCGAAGAAGAAACAACTGGACACTAGATCCTGCAACAACCACCAGATTTTTAGCCTAAAGAACACCCCGACGCCTATCCAAAACACACCTGAGCCCTCGGGGCTAAAAACCAATTATGTACACAACCTTAAAAACATCCTACAGACTTATTTGAGTAATTAGATCACCAAATTAACATCATAAACCTCGAATTAAACCCCCAAAATCAATGAAATTCCTTAACACTTCTTAAACTTTCAAATTTACCATTTTTGATCTGAATCACGTCAAACTAAGTCCGTTTCTTACCAAATTTCACAGATAACACATATAAAACTTATTGAATCTGTTTCGGGCTCTGGAACCATAATACGGGTCCGGTATCACAGGTTTCACATCAAATCTCATTTTCAAAAACCTCTATATTTTTTAGAAAACAATTTTCTTTAAAAATCCATTTCTCGGACTTGGGCCCTCGGAATTTGATTCCGGGCATACGCCCAAGTCCCATATTTTCCTACGGACCCTTCGGGACCGTCAAATCACGGGTCCGGGTCCGTTTCAAAAAAATATTGACCAAAGTCAACTTTATTCAATTTTTTAATACAAAATAACCTTTTATCCATTTTTCACATAATGGCTTCCCGGCTACCCGCCCGGGCTACGCATGCAAATTGAGGTGGGTTAGAAAGAGACTTTCATGGCCTCGAAATACAGATTTAGCTAAACTTACATGGGATGACCTTTTGGGTCATCACAGTACATGAGGTCGGTTGTACTCATACTACACTTTTGTACCTTGAGTGCATATTTTGGAGCTGATGTTGTTGTGTATGGCGGGAGCCGACATTGAAACTGTACATGTATAACGATCCGACCGGTTATTTTGAGAGTTAGCGCCCTGATCCCATAATAACGGTTTTCCCCGCATTTGTATCTGCTTATGGGACTTGTCTGAGTAATTAGTTGTGAATTCCGGAGAGATTTTGGACACATAGTCCCTAAATATGAGTTTAAGCTTTAGAAATCGAGCCATAGTTGAAACTGTGTGAAGACGGGTCCAAAATGGAATTCCATTGACTCCGTTAGCTCCGTTGAGGGATTTCGGGGTTAGGAGCGTGTCCGGAATGTATTTTCGAGGTATGTAGTAGAATTAGGCTTGAATTGGTGAAAGTTAGAATTTCGGTGATTTTGGCTGATAGGTGAAATTTTGATATCGGGCTTGGAATGGAATTCCAAGGGTGGTAACAGGTCCGTAGTGTCATTTATGACCTGTGTGTACAATTTGAGGTCATTTGGAATAGTTTTGATATTTTTCAGCATCAGTTGTGGATTTTAGAAATTTCATAAGTTCTTAGGCTTGAATCCATGCATAATTCTTGACTTTGATGTTAGGTGACGTGGTTTGAAGACTCGACTAAGTTCGAATGAGGTATTAGGACTGGTTGGTAGGTTAGGTTGAGGTCCCAGGGGCCTCGGGCGTGTTTTGAATGCTCAACGGGCTAATTTTTGGACTTAGGAAGGATCAGATTTTGCTGGTGCTGGTGTTCTTCTATGCGTTTGCGTGACATGTGTCGTGAACGCATATGCCAATATGGGCTAAGGGGAAACTTTTCTATGCGTTCGGGTAAGGGGAGGAGCGAACGCGAGGGTCTGAACCAGTGTTAATCGCGAACATGTGGGCCAGGCCGCGTTCGCGAAGAAGAGATGAGGTTCCAGGGGAAGTCGATGATTTACCTTTCGCGGTCGCATGAGTAATACCGCGTTCGCGTAGGGTTAGGAAGTCCAAGGTACACGTTCGCATGCCCAGCCTCGCGTTCGCGTAGGTCAATTACTGGGCGCGTGATTTTTACTCTTCGCGTTCGCGATGGTGCTTCCGCGAACGCAATGAAGAGTGCACCTGGGCAGATTTTAAAACCCAAAATTGAGGGTTTAAGCCATACTTCATATTTTGGACTTGGGAGCTCGGGAAATTGCGATTTTTAAAGAGATTTTCACCTTGGTGATTTGGGTAAGTAATTCCTACTCAGTTTAGACTAATTTCCATGAATCTACACTTAAATCCATCCTTTAAATTCGAATTTATGGTGGAAAATTGGGAAAAATTTGGATAAAGTTCTTACGCCAATTTTTTGAGTTTTGATCGAGGTTTTGGTATCCGAATCGATTAATTCTTGTATGGTTAGACTCGTGAGTGAATAAGTGTCCGAATTTTGTAATTTTTAACCGATTCCGAGACTTGGGCCGCGGGGGACTTTTTCGGCGATTTTCCTAAATTCGCGTATTAGCTTCGAATTTATTAGCTAGATTGATTTCTTAAAGTGATATTTACATTATGCCATTGAATTGAATAGATTTGGGCCATTCGGAGTCGGGTACTCATGGCAAGAACGTGGTTTCGAATTGAGTAGAGCCGTCGAGGTAAGTGGCTTGTCTTACTCTGTGTTGGGGAATTTTCCTTAGGTTGTTTTGATATAATTATTGTGTGGGCACCGTGTACGTGAGGTGACGAGTACGTACAGGCCATTTCTGCAAAGATCCCACTTTTCCTTCAAAAATTATACTGTGCCTTGTTCTTTTATTACATCATTTCTACGTGTTTAATTGTTCATTCTAAATTAGGAAAGCATGCCTATTGTTTCCATATTAAACTGCTTAATTGACACTCTATGCGCCATGTTTAGCTAGTTTTCCCTGCTTCTTACCTGTATTTTGATGTACTTTTAGAATTGATGTTTATTTGGCCTTTACATCGCATTGAATATTTAAATTGGGGACTACAGACGTATTCCGGTAGATTCCCCCCAACACTGTGTATTTGAATTGGGGACTACAGACGTATTCTGGGAGATCCCCCATGTATTGCATATTTAAATTGGGGACTATGAACGTATTCTGGGAGATGCCCCATGTACTGCATATTTATAAATGGAACAACGGGACGGTATCCCGAGAATTTCCATTTTGTGATACATTGTGCTGAGCCGAGGGCTCCATTTTACTGTCTTATTTCAGTTAATTCATTTTTACTGTTTATTTTAGATCTAGTTTCTTTTCCGTACTATTTGAACTGTTTATTTATAAATCTAGTAGAGCCTTAAACATGACCTCGTCACTACTTGACTAGGGTTTGACTTGGCACTTACTGGGTACCAAATGTGGTGTACTCATGACGTTTCTTGCACATGTTTTTCGTGTGCAGATCCAGGTTCCAGCTCTCAGTCCCGTGGCTAGTGGTCGTCATAGCTGCTTTAAGGAGACAGTAAGGAAATTCTGTCGCGTCCGTAGAATCCTCCGAGTCACCTTCCATTCCAGTTAGATAGAGACTTTTATGTATTTCCTTCTCGACAATCAGGCACCCGAGCCCCCAGCCAGAGCCGCCAGAGGCAGGGGTAGGGGTAGAGGACGAGCACGCGGTGCAGCCCGAGCACCGACGAGAGCAAAGACAGAGGATCCCCCACCAGCTACAGTTAGAGGGGCACAGGAGGTCCCTATTACTACTCCATCCCTCCAAGAGACCTTGGCTCAGTTCATGAGCATTTTCAGCACTCTAACCCAGGCGGGACTTCTCCCGATAGCTCCAGCCACATCTCAGGCCGGGGGAGGGGCACAGACTCCCGCAGCCCGTACTCCTGACTAGAGGGTCCATATTCCTATGCCCCATGCGGCTCTAGCTCAACATGATGCTAGGGTAGTTTCTTCTGAGGCAAAGCAACTCAGACTTGAGAGGTACAAGAAGTACCACCCACATATTTTCAGCAGACTAGCTTCAGATGACGCTCTGGGTTTTCTTGAGGAGTGTCATCGTATTCTCGGCACTATGGGAATTATGGAGACGAGTGGGGTTTCTTTCACCGCTTTCCAGCTGAGGGGAGCGACTTATCAGTGGTGGCGTGCCTATGAGCTTAGTAGTCCGGATGAGGCAGCTTCACTCACTTGGGCTCAGTTCTCAGAGATGTTTTTTCTTGAGTTTGTTCCTCAGAGCCTCAGGGATGCTTGGCGTGCAGAGTTTGAGCAGTTACGCCAGGGTACTATGACTGTGTCAGAGTATGCAGTCCATTTCAGTGACTTGTCTCCCCATGCATTGGCCTTGGTTGGCACAATAAGAGAGAGAGTCTGATGCTTCATTGAGGGACTCCACCCCGGTATTCGGACCAGTATGGCCAGAGAGTTGGAAATGGATATCACTTACCAGCAGGCAGTGAGTATTGCCCGGAGGATTGAGAGCATGTTGGCCCTGGACAGAGAGGAGAGGGAGGCCAAGAGGTATCGAGAGACTGGCCAGTACTCAGGAGTTCGTGCACCAGCAGCACGTTATGGTAGAGGATTTGTGAGTTGCCCAGTTCATTCAGCTCTTCTAGCAGCCGGTGGTATTCCAGCTCCTCCTAGACCCTAAGAGCCTTATTATGACCACTAGTATCTGGTGTGCCTCATGCTCGAAGTGCTATTACCGTCCAGTCCAGCAAGCTAGTTCAGAGTCAACATCAGCCGCCACGTCCTCCGAGGGGTTGTTTCGAGTGTTGTGACCTTCGTCACATGTTCAGAGATTGCCGTAGATCCAGGAGGGTTGCATCATCTCAGTCTTATCAGGACCTACGTGCTCCACCAGGTCCTCCAACTAATCTTCCTGCCTCAGCTGCTACCCCACTTGCTCAAACATCTCGAGGTGGATGTCAGGGAGGTCGAGGTCGCCCTAGAGGAGGAGGCCTGACCAGGTAATATGCCCTTTCAGCCCGTTTTGAGGCCGTCACTTCAGATTCAGTCATCACAGGTATTGTCGTTGTTTGTCATAGGGATGCGTCAATATTATTTGACCCAGGCTCTACGTATTCATATGTGTCTTCTTATTTTGCTTCATATATAGGGATAAATCGGGATTCTTTGAGCTCCCCTGTTTATGTTTTTACTCTCGTGGGAGATTCTCTTGTTGTGGACCGCGTATATCGGTCGTGTTTGATTGTTATCAGTGGTTTTGAAACCAGAGCTGATTTGTTATTATTCAGTATGGTAAATTTCGATGTTATCTTGGGCATGGACTGGTTGTCGCCCCATTATGCTATCCTTGATTGTCACACCAAGACCGTGACGCTGGCTATGCCATATTTACCGAGATTAGAGTTGAGAGTTACCTTAGAGTATACTCCCCGCAGAGTTATTTCTTTCCTTAAGGCTCAACGGATAGTTGAGAAGGGGTGTGATGCGTACTTGGCCTATGTGAGGGATGTTAGTATTGATACCTCTAAAATTTAGTAAGTTCTAGTTGTGAGGGACTATCCCGATGTTTTTCCAGCTGACCTTCTAGGTATGCCACCCGACAGAGATATTGATTTCGGCATTGATTTGTTGCCGGGCACTAAACCCATTTCCATTCCTCCCTGTCGTATGGCTCCTCCTGAGTTGAAGGAGTTGAAGAGCAGTTGCAGGAGTTGTTTGATAAGGGTTTCATCAGGCCCAGTGTATCTCCTTGGGGTGCTCCGGTATTATTTGTGAAGAAAAAGGATGGTTCTATGCGTATGTATATTGATTATCGGCAGTTGAACAAGGTCACAGTGAAGAACAAGTATCCATTTCCTCGCATCGATGATTTATTTGACTAGTTACAGGGTGCCAGGGTATTTTCCAAGATTGACTTGCGTTCTGGCTATCATCAGTTGAAGATTCAGGAGCCGGATATCCCGAAGACTGCCTTCAGGACCAGATATGGCCACTATGAGTTTCTTGTCATGTCGGGAGGCTATGTAACTGTTATGAACAATCACATTCTTTTGAATTCCTTGTCGGGCTAATTACTGACATCAAAAAAGATATTCTAAAACTCTATTCTACTCTTGCTCACAGATGGTGAGGACCCATACCGGACGGACCGACAATCAGGCACCCGAGCCCCCAGCCAGAGCCGCCAGAGGCAGGGGTAGGGGTAGAGGACGAGCACGCGGTGCAGCCCGAGCACCGACGAGAGCAAAGACAGAGGATCCCCCACCAGCTACAGTTAGAGGGGCACAGGAGGTCCCTATTACTACTCCATCCCTCCAAGAGACCTTGGCTCAGTTCATGAGCGTTTTCAGCACTCTGACCCAGGCAGGACTACTCCCGATAGCTCCAGCCACATCTCAGGCCGGGGGAGGGGCACAGACTCCCGCAGTCCGTACTCCTGAGCAGAGGGTCCATATTGGGCAGGTCCCAGAGTATATTCCTATGCCCCTAGCGGCTCCACCTCAACATGATGCTAGAGTAGTTGCTTCTGAGGTAGAGCAGCTCAGACTTGAGAGGTACAAGAAGTACCACCCACCTATTTTCAATGGACTAGCTTCAGATAATGCTTTGGGTTTTCTTGAGGAGTGTCATCGTATTCTCGGCACTATAGGCATTATGGAGACGAGTGGGGTTTCTTTCACCGCTTTCCAGCTGAGGGGAGCGACTTATCAGTGGTGGTGTGCCTATGTGCTTAGTATTCTGGATGAGGCAGCTTCATTCACTTGGGCTCAGTTCTCAGAGATGTGTTTGCTTGAGTTTGTTCCTTAGAGCCTCAGGAATGCTTGGCGTGCAGAGGTTGAGAGTTACGCTAGGGTACTATGACTGTGTCGGAGTATGTAGTCCGTTTCAGTGAGTTGGCTCGCCATGCACTGGCCTTGGTTGGCACGATCAGAGAGAGAGTCTGACGCTTTGTTGAGGGACTCAATCCCGATATTCGGACCAGTATGGCCAGAGAGTTGGAGATGGATATCACTTACCAGCAGGCAGTGAGTATTGCCCGCATGATTGAGAGCATGTTGGCCCGGGACAAAGAGGAGAGGGATGCCAAGAGGTCTCGAGAGACTGGAAAGTACTCAGGAGTTCGTGCACCAACAACACGTTATGGTAGGGGATTTGTGAGTCGCCCAATTCATTTAGATCTTCCAGCAGCCGGTGGTATTCTAGCTCCTCCTAGACCCTAAGAGCCTTATTATGCACCACCAGTATCTGGTGTGTCTCCTTCTCGAGGTGCTATTACCGGCCAGTTCAACAGGCCAGTTCAGAGTCAGCATCACCCGCCACGTCCTTCGAGGGGTAGTTTTGAGTGTGGTGACCCTCGTCACATGTTCAGAGATTGCCCTAGAGGCAAGAGGGGTGAATCATCTCAGTCTTATCAGGACCGACATGCTCCACCGGATCCTCCAGCTATTCTTCCAGCCCCAGCTGCTACCCCTATTGCTCAGACAACTCGAGGTGAAGGTCGGGGAGGTCGAGGTAGCCCTAAAGAGGGAGGCCAGGACAGGTACTATGCCTTTCTAGCCTGTTCAGAGGTTGTCGCTTCAGATTCAGTCATCACGGGTATTGTCCCTATTTGTCATAGGGATGCGTCAGTATTATTTGAGCGAGGCTCTACGTATTCATATGTGTCTTCTTATTTTGCTTCATATCTGGGGATAGCTCGGGATTCTTTGAGCTCCCCTGTTTATGTTTCTACTCCCGTGGGAGATTCTCTTGTTGTGGACCGCGTATATCGGTCGTGTTTTATTATTATCAGTGGTTGAAACCAGAGCTGATTTGTTATTTGTCAGTATGGTAGATTTCGATGTTATCTTAGGCATGGACTGGTTGTCGCCCTATTATGCTATCCTTGATTGTCACACCAAGACCGTGACGCTGGCTATGCCAGATTTACCGAGATTAGAGTGGAGAGTTACCTTAGAGTATACTCCCCACAGAGTCATTTCTTTTCTTAAGGCTCAGCGGATGGTTAAGAAGGGGTTTGATGCATACTTGGCCTATGTGAGATATGTTAGTATTGATACCCCTACAGTTGAGTTAGTTCCAGTTGTGAGGGACTATCCTGATGTTTTTCCAGCTGACCTTCTGGGTATGTCGCCCGACAGAGATATTAATTTCGGCATTGATTTGTTGCCGGTAAATTAGCCCATTTCCATTCCTCCCTGTCGTATGGCTCCTCCCGAGTTGAATGAGTTGAAGGAGAAATTGCAGGAGTTTCTTGATAAGGGTTTCATCAGGCCCAATGTATCACCTTGAGGTGCTCCAGTATTATTTGTGAAGAAAAAGGATGGTTCTATGCGTATGTGTATTGATTATCGGCAGTTGAACAAGGTCATAGTGAAGAACATGTATTCATTACCTCGCATCAATGATTTATTTGACAAGATACAGGGTGCCAAGGTATTTTCCAAGATTGACTTGTGTTCTGGCTATCATCAGTTGAAGATTCGAGAGCCGGATATCCCGAAGACTGCCTTCAAGACCAGATATGGCCACTATGAGTTTGTTGTCATGTCATTTGGGATGACCAATGCCCTAGCAGCCTTTATGCACCTGATGCACTGTGTTTTCCTGCCTTATCTTGATACCTTCGTCATCGTGTTTATTGACAACATCTAAGTATATTCTTTGTCCTAGGAGGATCATGGGCAGCGTCTGAAGACCGTGATCGAGACTTTAAGGGAGAAGAAGTTGTATGCAAAATTTTCTAAGTGTGAATTTTGGCTTGATTCAGTGGCATTCTTAGCCCATGTGGTGTCTTATGATGAGATCAAGGTAGACCCTAAGAAGGTGGAGGCGGTGCAGAGTTGTCTTAGACCGTCATCAGCTATAGAGATCCGTAGTTTCCTTGGTTTGGTAGCGTATTGTCGCCGCTTTGTGGAGGAATTTTCATCTATTGCAGCACCTATGACCAAGCTGACCCAGAAGGGTGCTCCGTTCAGGTGGACTGAAGAGTGTGAGGAGAGCTTTCATAAGCTCAAGATAGCCCTGAATACAGCTCCGGTATTGGTGTTACCTACGGGTACAAGGTCCTATATAGTCTATTGTGATGCCTCGAGGATTGGCCATGAAGCGGTATTGATGCAGGACGGTAGGGTAATTGCCTACGCATCCAGAAAGTTGAAGGTACATGAGAAGAACTATCCAGTTCATGACCTCGAGTTTGAAGCGATTGTTCACGCCCTGAAGATATGGCGTCATTATTTATATGGTGTTCCCTATGAGATTATCACGGATCACCAGAGTTTACAACACTTGTTCAAGTAGAAGGACCTCATGTTGCGCCAGCGTAGGTTGTTGGAGTTGCTCAAGGATTATGTCATCACTATATTATACCACCCGGGAAAGGCCAATGTGGTGGCCGACGCCTTGAGTCGCCGGGGGAAGAGTTTAGGGAGTTTGGCATATCTTCCGACAAATGAGAGGCCCTTAGCCTTGGATGTTCAGTCCCTAGCCAGTCAGTTTGTGGGATTGAATCTTTTAGAGCCTTGCTGGGTATTAGCTTGTTTGGTTGCCCGATCTTCTCTTTATGCCCGCATTAGAGAGCGCCAGTTTGATGATCCCCACCTTCTGGTTCTTCAGGACAGTGTTCGGCGAGGTGATGCCAGGGATGTGACTATAGGAGATGATGGTGTGATGAGGATGCATGGTCGGATTTGTGTGCTTAATGTGGATAGGCTTCGAGAGTTGATTCTTGAGGAGGCCCATAGTTCGCGGTACTCCATTCATCTGTGTACCGCGAAGATGTACCAGGACCTGAGATAACACTATTGGTGGAGAAGGATGAAAAAGGATATAGTGGAGTTTGTGGCCAAGTGTCTCAACTATCAGCAAGTCAAATATGAGCATCAGAGACCAGGACGGTTGCTTCAGGAGATTGAGCTCCCAGAGTGGAATTGGGAGCGGGTCACCATGGACTTTGTTGTTGGACTTTCTCGAACTTTGAGAAAGTACGATGCTATTTGGGTGATCGTGGATCGGCTGACCAAGTCAGCCCACTTCATTCCAGTGTTGATGACATACTCCTCCGAGAGGTTGGATGAGATTTATATCAGGGAGATTGTTAGCCTTCACGGTATTCCAGTATCTATCATCTCAGATAGAGGTACACAATTCACTTCATAGTTTTGGAGATCCGTTCAGCAGGAGCTAGGCACCAGGGTAGAGTTGAGTACAACCTTTCACACTCAGACGGACGGGCAGTTTGAGCGCACTATTCAGATTTTTGAGGATATGCTCCGTGCCTGTGAGATGAATTTTGGAGGGTCATGGGACCGATACTTGCCACTTGCCGAGTTTGCTTATAAGAACAACTACCAGTCCAGCATTCAGATGGCACCGTATGAGGCTTTGTATGGTAGACGGTGCAGGTCACCAGTGGGATGGTTTGGGTACAGATTTGGTCTAGGATGCGCTGGACAAGGTGAAGGTGATTCAGGAGAGGCTTCGCACAGCTCGGTCCAGGCAGAAGATTTACGCGGACCGAAAGGTTCGTCATTTGACATTTATGGTGGGTGATCGGGTGTTTCTTTGGGTATCGCCTATGAAGGGCGTCATGAGGTTCGGGAAGAAGGGTAAGCTGAGTCCGAGATTCATTGGTCCTTTTGAGGTATTGCGGTGTGTTGGGGAGGTTTCTTATGAGCTAGCCTTGCCTCCCAAAATAGCAGGAGTTCATCAGGTATTCCACGTCTCTATAATCCAGAAGTACCACGGTGACCCGACCCATGTTTTGGATTCCAGTTCAGTCTAGTTAGACAAGGATCTATCATATGTTGAGGAGCCAGTAGCTATATTGCATCAGTTAAGGTTCAGTGGAGGGGTCAGTCGGTCTAGGAGGAAATTTGGGAGACCGAGCAGGATATGCGCAGCCAGTATCCTCACCTCTTCACAACTTCAGGTATGTCTTCATACTCGTTCGAGGACGAACGATTTTCTTAAGAGAAGAGAATGTAACGATCTGGTCGGTTTTTTTGAGATAGCACCACGATCCCTTAATAACGATTTTCCCCACGTTTGTATATGCTTATAGGACTTGTCGGAGTAATTAGTTGTGAATTTAGAAGAGTTTTTGGACACATAAGCCATAAATATAAGTTTAAGCTTCAAAAATCGTGCCGTAGTTAGAACTGTGTGAAGACGGGTCCGAAATGGAATTTCGTCAACTCCGTTAGCTCCGTTGAGTGATTTCAGGGTTAGAAGCGTGTTCAAAATGTGTTTTCGAGGTTTGTAGTAGAATTAGGCTCGAATTGGTGAAAGTTAGAATTTCGGCGATTTCGGCCGATAGGTGAAATTTTGATATCAGGCTCGGAATGGAATTTTGAGAGTGGAAACAGGTCCCCAGTGTCATTTATGACACGTGTGTAAAATTTGAGGTCATTCAGATTAGTTTTGACGTGTTTCGACATCGGTTGTGGATTTTAGAAATTTCATAAGTTCATAGGTTTGAATCCATGCATAATTCTTGATTTTTATGTTAGGTTACGTGATCTGAAGGCTCGACTAAGTTCGCATGAAGTATTAGGACTGGTTGGCAGGTTTGGTTGAGGTCCCAGGGGCCTCGGATGAGTTTCGGATGCTCAACGGGCTAATTTTTGGACTTAGGAAGTATCGGATTTTACTGGTGCTGGTGTTCTTCTATGAGTTTGCTTGAGGGGGTGTCACGAGCGCATAGTCCAATCTAGGCTAAGGGGAAAATGTTCTACGTGTTTGCGTAAGGGGAGGTGCGAACGCAAGGGTCTGGACCAGTGTTAGTCGCGAGCGCGTGGGCCAGGCAGCGTTCACGAAGAAGAGATGAGGTCCAGGGGAAGTCGATGATTTACCCTTCGCGGTCGCGTGAGTAGTACCGTGTTTGCGTAGGGTTATGAAGTGAAAGGTACGCGTTCACATGCCCAGCCTTGCATTCGCGTAGGTCAATTACTGGGCGCGTGACTTTTACTCTTCGCATTCGCGATGGTGCTTCCGCGAACGAGATGAAGAGTGCACCTGGGCAGATTTTAAAACCTGAAATCGAGGGTTTAAGCCATAATTCATATTTTGGATTTGGGAGCTCGGGAAATTGCGATTGTTGAAGAGAGTTTCACATGGGCGATTTGGGTAAGTAATTCCTACTCGGTTTAGACTAATTTCCATGAATCTACACTTAAATACATCCTTTAAATTTGAATTTATGGTGGAAAATAGGGGAATATTTGGATAAAGTTCTTAGGCCAAGTTTTTGAGTTTTGATCGAGATTTTGGTATCCGATTTGAGTAATTCTTGTGTGGTTAGACTCGTGAGTGAATGGGTGTCCGGATTTTGTAATTTTTACCCGATTCTGAGACGTGGGCCCGAGGGAGTTTTTCGGCGATTTTCCTAAATTCGTGTATTAGCTTCAAATTTATTAGCTAGATTGATTTCTTAAAGTGATATTTACATTATGCAATTGAATTGAATAGATTTGGGCCATTCGGAGTCGAGTACTCGTGGCAAGAACGTGGTTTCGAGTTTAGTAGAGCCGTCGAGGTAAGTGGTCTGTCTAACTCTGTGTTGCGGAATTTTCCTTAGGTTGTTTTGATATGATTATTGTGTGTGCCCCGTGTACGTGAGGTGACGAGTACATACATGGTCCATTTCTGCAAAGATCCCACTTTTCCTTCAAAAATTATACAGTGCCTTGTTCTTTTATTACATCATTTCTACGTGTTTAATTGTTCATCCTAGATTAGGAAAGCATACCTATTATTTCCATATTAAACTGCTTAATTGACACTCCATGCGCCATGTTTATCTAGTTTTCTCTGCTTCTTACGTGTAATTTGATGTACTGTTGGAATTGATGTTTATTTGTCATTTACTTCGCATTGCATATTTAAATTGGGGACTACAGACGTATTCTGGGAGATTCCCCCCAGCACTGTGTATTTTAATTGGGGACTACAGACGTATTCTGGGAGATCTCCCCTATACTGCATATTTATAAATTGAACTAACGAACGGTATCCCAGTAGTTTTCATTGTGTGATACGTTGTGCTGAGCCGAGGGCTCCATTTACTGTCTTATTTCAGTTTATTCATTTTTACTGTTTATTTTAGAACTATTTTCTTTTCCGTACTATTTAAACTGTTTATTTATAAATCCAGTAGAGCCTTAAACCTGACCTCGTCACTACTTGACTGGGGTTATGCTTGGCACTTACTGGTATCAAATGTGGTGTACTCATGCCCTTTCCTGCACATGTTTTTCGTGTGTAGATCCAGGTTCCATCTCTCAGTCCCATGGCTAGTGGTTGTCGTAGCTGCTTTGAGGAGACCGTAAGGAAATTCTGACGCGTCCGAAGTATCCTCCGAGTCACCTTCCATTCTAGTTAGATAGAGACTTTTATGTATTTCCTTCTCGTTGTATAGAGCTATTACGGTATAAAGCTTGTGACTTAAAAGTGACATTCCGGGTCTTGGAAATTTTTCTTGTACATGACGAGTGGCGATGTTTCACTTATTAGATTTTCTTTACCCTGTATTTACTTATTATTTTTGTTCATTATCTTTCAGCACATTTAGGCTTACCTAGTTGTAGATACTAGGTGTCGTCATGATACCTTTCGGAGGGCAAATCGGGTCGTGACAACATGCTATTGCTGCCTCTTGTTCATGGTAGCTTTAGATTTTGAAATCTTTTTATGTATATTTCGAACAGAGGATGTATTTATTTCGTACCAACTTTGTAAATTCTAAGTCTTAGAAGCTCATGACTTGTGCTACCAGTTCATGGAAAAAATGTATTAAATTTAGTTATTTCACTTTTTGACTCTTATCGTTATCTTCAGATTATGTTTACTATTATTGGCTTATCTAGCAGGTTGGGTTAGGTGTCATATTTAAAGAAGTTAACAAATTAATAAATCACTATAATAGCATCATATATAAAGAAACACAATACTAGCACACTACTATAGTTGGTTTAAAAGTTGTTCGAATAATTTAATTCTGGAATGGTTAAATTACATGTTGTTGATGACAACCAATCCTACACTTCTAATTGAAGCGTAACACAGTCGTAGAAATATTAAATCCAACAAGGTTAGGTTGAATTTCACATGGAGTAGGCGTATGTTAGAGTGTCCAAATGTATGCAACCTTGGTGATTCTTAATGTAATCTTCAAACAAAGAGTAGTTTTTCAATTACTTCTAAAGTTACTTCTAAAATTACTATGTAAACTAGTCTAGAAATTTTATCGAACACTTAGAATGAAAGTAACGTTGTGGTTGTAACAAAAATGCACTAGGATTGTTTCTCCTTTGTGTAGGTTATGCTTTTGGTATACAATATTCAATTCTAGTTAATTACGCTTGTGGTATGGCTTCAAATTCTATTCTACCAACTTAGTCATTTCCAACAATTAAGAGGTTCTTACCCAAGTTTCTCTACCAAGTCAACTAAGACTCAATGATAAGCAATTGATTAGAACAAGTAGAAATCTCACTATGCCTAGCCAGATTTCATTAATTAAGTGATTAACCCACTTAATTCCTTGCTAATTACTTTGTACCTAAGATAAGTTCTACTCTTCCAAACAAGAACAAGAAAAATATGCATGCATTTAGAATTTGCAACCACAAATCAATCAATAAAGCATGGAGCAGTTAGATAACACAAAGCTTAATCAAATTTCAAAACAAAGGCCATTCTTTGTGCGGCCGCACAACTGGAGACCCAAAACTCAACTCTCTGAAGTTTAGAATTGCAGAGAAATGTCCATTCTGCGGCCGCACTTGAAATTGTGCGATTCACACAAATTTCTGTGGCCATATTCACTTTTGTGCGGACCGCAGAGCTTTAGCTAGGTTCAGGTAAAGAGTGCGAACCACACTCAAAATTGTGTGACCGCACTCAGCTGCATTTTTGACCTAATTTGGTCAACTTTTAAATAGGTCCTCATAGAACTATTCACATATTTACACACTCTGAACTCTTGAGACCTAAGCAAGCACAGTGCACACAAATTGTTTCACACTCTACCTTCATAGACTCCCATGCATCCTTCATCACTGGTATGTTCAATTCATGTTTAGATTTTTCAATTTTTCATAGTTTTTGTTCTTAAGCAGTATAGTTATTTTTAGGCCTAAAATGTCAAATGTTCTTCACGTGTCCTTAAAATTGTGTGGGTAATATCATATGCTCTCATTGGGGGTTGGGTAAATCATGTATCATGTTTAATTTGTCAATACCATGCCTACATTTTGCAAAAAATTGAAAAACCTAAGTCAGTCCCGTATGATTTTAAATTGTGCGGCCGGACATGAAATTGTACAGTCCGCAGATCCTAACTTAGGGCAAAAAAGTAAGCATGAAATGTGCGGAGCACACTCGAATTGTGCGTTCCACAGAAAATTGTGCGGTCCGCATAAAAATGTGTGCGACCGCACTTTGAAACTTCAGAGAACCAGTAGCCTGTACCTGGTTTTGTGTGGCCGCACTCAAAATTGTGAGGTCAAAACTTCAGTTGTGCGACCGCACTTTAAAATTGTGCATTCCGCACAACCCAATCTGCGGCCGCACTCAATATTGTGCGGTCCGCACTTTCACATCTGTGCACTGTCTTTCTGCAGCTGTTAACACTCCTTCTAGACTTTAACTGACTTATGTGCTTTGTATTTCAGACAATGGTTCGATCAAGAGGCAGAGGTGATACATCTAAAGGGAGGGGTTTACCCTCCCGAGGTCGAGGCAAGGGTACTCAACCTTTGGGAGTGCAGAAGAAAGCATTAGCCCAGAAGTCTCTCCTGCCACGATTTGCACCAAAGTGCGGACTGCACACATAATTGTGCGGCTGCAGAACCTCCGAAAGAGCAGTTTTATTTGAAAATTTCAGCCGTGTATAAATATTCTTTTTTGTAAAAATTAGGTTACGTTTGAACTTCAGAAAGTAGAGAGCCACTTTTATTTACTTCTTTAGGAAATGTTGTGATAGTTTGTCTATTTTACATTGGATTTTCTCCCCTTTATCATCTAATATGAGTTTAATCATATATTTTTTTTTAATTTCTTTATTTTTATCTATGAGTAGCTAAATCTCTAGCTAGGGTTGTGACCCAACCCTAGTGTGGGTACTTAATGGATGTTTGATTTTGGGCTTGTTTAAGGTTGGGTGTGTGATATTTAGCCTAGTTCTTGCTTTAATTTAAGAATTAATGGTTACACACATTGATTTTTGCCTAAGTGACTTAGTCTCTACTTGATAAAGAGAGACTAAGTCTAGAAAAACTTGGCTAATAAGAAATTGGGATGAACTCAAAAAATTGATAGTCCCAATTAAAGGGCTGAATCTAGAAATAGTAAACCCCACTTGAGCATATATAAACGATTTTGTGAATTACCCATTTGGACTTGATAAAACCAAATTGGGCAAAACCACTCTATTACCGAGAGGTATCGAGTGTGTAATTGCATATTGATTGCTATATTACATCCCGAATAACGAAACCTGCCCTAGAGCCCACCACCCGTTAGGTAAACACCTAGGTGGAAGTCACAACCGTAGATTATTTATAAACTTGAAAAACAACAGCACCAAAAGTATTGTTATCTGGCTTTAAATTTGCAAATAATAGTGTCACACCCTCTTTCTTTAACCTCACTAAACCCTCTTAGAAATAATAAAGAGATTTTGTAAAGTTCAAAAGGAGTTTTCAAAATCGACGTGACAAAGCGTTTGTTTAAAAGGGATTAACTCATAGTCGCCACCTGCCATTTGGTTTCGGTGTGCCAGGTCACAATTTTGCTTTTAAAAATAAACAATTCTCTTCAAAACACATTCGACTCGTGGCCGGCCTAAACATGCTACTAGTGGTCGTAAAAACTAGCAATAACGAAACATAAATATTATCACGTCACATTAACCCAACTCTATTTCCTTTCAATTTTAAATCCCACAGCTCCTTTTATTCAACTTAATTCATTAGTTCACTCTTTCATTTATTTGATTCATGAGGCAATATAAATTAAATCACGTTAATTAAGATAAGCCCCAAATTTTCGATAAGGGCACATACACAGAACATCATATTACTTCAAAAAGATAACATCATCAGAAACATATCAACAAAAAGTCACATAATAAAATTAAGGGATTTAAGGGAAGAGAAAAGGGATTGGACCTTTAAACTTAATTTTTTGGTAGATACAAGACTGAAAAGTGAGTGACGAAAGCTAGACCGAACCTAAATTGAACTAGAAACACTACTGACGAGGAGCTGCAAACAGGACACCTCGAAGAATCAAAAAGTTCGCCGGAAACTTTGCTTGACTTGAGAAGCTAACCAAATTTGAATCACTTCGTGAGTTTAATGAAGAAGAAGAAATCAAAGATTTGTTGAGTAGCTTTAGCAGCAAGAAAGTTCGATTATAATTCTCACACTTTCATATGCAAAATCTGTTTAAATTAAGAAGATGGGGGTCGAAGAGATCAGAAAAGCAAGTGTTTTTCTTTGCTGCTATCGTTCTCCCTAGTCCCCCTCTGCTTTTTTTTGTTTTCAAACTCCTCTCGTTCTCACACTCTGTTCTCTATGTACAGGTTGCGGCTCCTCACTTTGGTGTGCTGCAGCTGATTCTAGAGTTAGGTCTAGGGTGTGGGCTAAGAGAAAATTTCGAAAATGTACTTAGAAATGGATTATTTTAGCCCAAATTTGATTCTTTCTTATTGAATAAGAATAAAAATACTACCCACATATACTAATTAATCCTACTTAAGTAGAAATAACTATCAAAATAAAACTAACCGTTAAAATAAAACTATTTTTGGTATTTTATCAAATGTCATACTAAATATAAAATAAAAATGGGATTAAATTAAAATCATCGCAAAATTAAAATAATATTACTACCAAAATTACTGATATTCTTGAAACAAAGTGGAAATATTTTTGTAATTTTTATTTTTATGATAAAATAAAGTAAAAGAGTCAAAACTAGTTAAAATAACGATATTAGACCTAAACTAACTATTTGAACGCTAACATGTGTAAATCTTGGGGATGGTAAAAAATTACATGTCTACAAATAGCATAAATCCAGAAGTAGATCAAAACAACATATGCGAAAGTGCATTTTAGGCACGTTATACGCTTAGTCCGAGTATATACCCAATCCCATATAAGCTCCCTGAGGAATCGATCCCGACCCCAAGTTGGGTAATTATAACTGCATCAATCACTTCAGAATCCCAATTAGTGGTGTGAATTTGGGCGACATCAGGCGTGGAAATAGAAACAATCCGCTTTGACAAGGACATCATCAATGACACCCAATTGTTTCTTCAATGTTCGATCTTCCATTAACAACTTCATTATGGTAGGTCTAGGATCCCCCAAACCTAACTTCCTGAATATGGCATAAGGCATTAAATTGATACTATCCCCCAATTCACACAAAGCTTTTGCAGATCTTCCATATTTTTAACTCCGGTTTGTGAGATGATTGCACTACATTGGTTGGTGACTTTGACAGTCTCAAAATTAACATTCTTCTTCTTAGTGACGAAGTCCTTTAAGAATTTAGCATAACCCGACATCTTTTCAAGAGCATTCACAAAAGGCACATTAATAGTGATTTGATCAAAAATATCATAGAACTTTTGCAATTGACCTTCTTGTTATTGCTTTGAAAATATCTGTAGAAATGGAGGAGGTGGTCTAGGTAATTTTTTAACACCCTAGGTGCTTCCTTGCTTGCCTCATTTATTCGTTTCTTCTCCTTTGAAGGGGCTTGCTTTGCATTTTGAGAAGTGTTTAGTGCATCTCTTCAACAACCATTAGACTTACTATTGGTGCCTCACACTTAGGAACTTCAAACACCTCAGGGTCTCCTTGAACATGAGAGTTACTGTTTGCTTAGGTACTTCATCAAATTTATGAGGATCATC
Source organism: Nicotiana undulata (assembly GCA_005239495.1). Classification (NCBI taxonomy): domain Eukaryota; kingdom Viridiplantae; phylum Streptophyta; class Magnoliopsida; order Solanales; family Solanaceae; genus Nicotiana; species Nicotiana undulata. The sequence goes on along the minus strand of ML295077.1, from coordinate 8,932 downwards.
AACTTTGGAAGAGCAACCTTTGGAACTTATGGATTCTTGACGTTAGGAAAGGCATATTTTAGAGGCAATTCCTCTTCTTCATCATCATAGTAAACTACAATTGTTCTCTTATTTAGGATCTTGTCCCGCCTTGCTGAAATGACAAAAATATGCTTTATTCCCTCATCTCTCTTTGGGTTTGGAATTGTATTTTTAGGAAATGATCATTGTGGTCTCATATTCATTTGAGAAGAGAGTTGATCCAATTGGGTCTCAATTTGCTTAATTGAAGTGGTGTGAGAAGCCACTTTATTCATTTATCACCTCTCTTTGTCAACACTTGATTCTTGAGCATCCTCTCTATCATTCCTAAAAGTTTGTTATCACTTGAAGAGTCACCTTGTTTGTTATATGTAGGAGGTTGGTAAGATCTGTTGGGAAGATCCACCACCTTGATTACCGCCACTCAAATCTTGGTTTCCTTGATTATTGTTCTCCCTATTTCCTTGATTGTTATTGCTCCAAGTGCCTTGGTTATTACGAGGCCTCCAATATCCTTGAGTATATCCTTGAAAGTCACCTCATTGATTTTGATAGTTTCTCACAAATTGGACCTCCTCATTTTGCTCTTGATAAGAATCATCTTGAGTGTAACACCCATCATCTTGTGAGTATATATCATCTTGATGTGGACGTTTGTTTCCCTTCATCCTTTGCTGAGAACCCAACACATGAACACCTTCCACTGCATGTACTTGTGGTGTTGCTTGAGTGTAACGACCCGGTCCGTCGTTACGCAGTATACGCATCTATTCCCTTATTTCTGTCTTGTAGTAGCTCGGTTAGACTGTTCATGAAGTGTTGGGGTTAGTTGGTTCGGGTTCGGAGTGAAAATAGAGTGGATTGAGACACCTAGTCTCTAACAAGAGCTTTAGAGTGGGAAAAGTCAACCCGGAGTTGACTTATTGGTAAACGACCTCGGAATGCAGATTTTATGGTTCGGATAGATTCGTTAGGTGATTTGGGACTTAGGAGGATGTTCATAATATTTTTAGGGTGCCCGGTGTAGATTTAGGCTTGAATTGGCGAAGTAAGTATTTTGGCGAATTCCGGTTGATAGGCGAGATATTTATCCGAGGGTCGGAATGGGATTCCGAGAGTTGCTGTAGCTTCGTTTGGTCATTTTGGACTTTCCCGCAAAATTTCAGGTCATTCGGAGATGGTTTGGTTGGGTTTTTGCTCAAATGCGTGTTTCAAAAGTTTTTGGAAATCATAAGCTTGAATTGGATGAGAACTTATGGTTTTGATGTTGTTTTTGGTGTTTCTTTGGCTCGACAAGGTTTGAATAACCATGTTTGATATGTTGGTATGTTTGGTTGGGGTCCCGAGGGGCTCGGGTTTGATTTCGGGCGTTAAACGGAGGATTTGGAACTTGAAATGCAGCTGAAGCTGCTGTTGCTGGTGCGATCGCACCTGCGATGATTGGGCCGCAAGTGCGGATATCGCAGGCGCGAAAAGGATGGCGCAGGTGCGAGGTTTGATCGCTGGGGCGGAAGGAAGATCGCACCTGCGAGGTCGCAGGTGCGGGAGATGGGGTCGCTGGCGCGGGCTCTGGGTTTTAAGTGAAGAACCGCTGGTGCGGTCAATATGTCGCCCCTGCGGGCCCGCTGTTGCGATAAAGAGGCCACAGGTGCGAAAGAGGTCGCAAGGGCGGATGGAGCTCCGCACCTGCGATGTCGCAGGCGCGGGAAAAGGTATCGCGGGTGCGGGAGCTGGGCAACTTAAGTGTTTTTCGCAGGTGCGGTTGAAAGGTCACACCTGCGGAGTCGCAAGTGCGAGAAAAGCACCGCTATTGCGGAAATGCCTGGGCAGAACCTATAAAAGGCAGCCTTCGCGAAATTTGTCTTCTTTCACCATTTTTTTACACAAGGGTTAGAGTTTTTGAAGGGGTTTGAAGAGGGATTTCGTTGTTTCTTCAAGGAGGTAAGTTTCTTGGACTCAAAACTCGTTATATTGTGCATTAAGAACGATTTTAGGTTGAAATCTTTGGTAAAAACAGTAGAAAAATGGTGGTTAGGGCTTGGGTTTAAGAGAAGAAGAATGGGGGAATTGGAGGACCATTTGAGGTCCGATTTTCGTGTTCTTGGTATGGTTAGACTCGGGAAAAGACAAGGAACCTAGTGTTGTGAAAATTTCTGACTTTCGAGACGTGGGCCCGAGGGCCGGGTTTTGACCGAATTCGGGATTTTTGGTATTTTTGCTAAATTTTGATTTGGGGATTGTTCCTTAGCACATTGTGACACTATGTAATTGATTATTGATAGATTTGGAGCATTTGGAGGCCGATTCTCGAGGAAAGGGCCAGGCGGAGTAGAGTTGAGCCGGTTTCGAGGTAAGTAACGACTTTAACCTTGGAACTGAGGGGTTCAAGACCCCAATGTACATGCTAATTGATGATAGTTACTATAATACACTCGCCAAGTGACGGGCATAGGAGTATTGGTTGATTTGTTGTGGCCCGGCTTATCCCCAGGCACGGTTTAACTGTTGTTCCACCATGATATCGGTACTGTGAAGGCTATTAATGCGTAGAAACTAAAAGAAACATAAAAAGTATAAATGATAGGACTTCATGTCTATATGTGGAGACTGGAAAGGGTCCGTTACTGTTGTTTCTATTGCGAACTTTACTTGTGCATACTCAGTCCTGTTATTATACATGTATTCGTATTTCAGTCTCAGAAATCATTTATTTATCATGCATTGCCATTGTTTGGGCTGTTTACATAATGAGAGTGTTGTGAGGAGACTGGTAATTCTGACTGAGTATGGGCCTAGAGCCAAATGTTGAGATGATATACCCTTCGTGGGCTTGATATATATATAGCGCTTGGGCCATATCCTTGGCGGCCCCTCCGGAGTCTTTACACCCCCAGTGAGCGCACAGTTATTGAGGGATGGATTTCCCTGGACATGGATTTGTCCGAGATATGAGATATTGAGGGATGGATTTCCCTGGACATGGATTTGTCCGAGATATGAGATATAGAGGGATGGATTTCCCTGGCACAGATACTGTTTATGAGATATGGAGGGATGGATTTCCCTGGTACAGATTATGGATGAGTATGATATCCCGGAGATGGATTTCTCCGAAAGGCTGAATTGGCCTGCTCCCTCGGTACTTAGTGACTGAGTCACCACGTCGTACATGTTACGTGATGGATTTCCCTGGGCCAATGGCCAATTATGTGTACCGAGTGGACCACCTGTGAGAGTTGCATGTTATATACATGGCATTTATTTGTTATTCACAGATTGTGACTAAGTTCTAGGGTCAATTACATAACATGATTGTCACTGATATTCTCGGTTATTTCTGAAACATTCATTATTCGAATTGTTATTTACGGAGGTTGAGTTCGTCACTACCTCCTCAGACCGTAGGTTGTTTTCGTTACTTACCTGCACACTGTGTGTGCAGATCCAGGTGCACCGAGATTTGACGCGGATCGGTGATAGCAGCTTATCTCTCAGAGCCGACGAGGTAGCAGCTGGCGTTCGCTGTCCCGTCCCTCTTTTCCTTATTTTTCCTCCTGTATTAGAAATTGGAAACTTAAAACTTCAGTATTATTTCTCAGTTGTATTGATGTTAGTAGCTCATGACTGCGTGACTCCTGATCCTAGGTTGATTGTTGGAGCTTATTTCTTCTGTTAGACTGTTTTAAATGATTAAAAAAAAATCCGTATTTCTATGAGTTGAGCCAATAATGAGTAAATATCTCTAGTAAATAAATGGAGTATTGTTGTAATGGTTGGCTAGCCTGGTTCCACGACAGGCGCCATCACAACCTGGAAACGGGTCGTGACATTGAGTTTGTTGAAGTTGCACTTCTGCAAGTTAATTCATAGTGGTGGTCAACTCGGCAATGGCTTGACCATGATCTTGCAACTCCTTGTGGAGGTGAATAATACTTTGATCCCCTTGAGGCACATCAAGTATGGAACAAGCCTTTGAGTAGGGTTTGTTCATGAAGCTTCCACTGGCCAATTGGTTTACTACACATTGGTCGATTGTGTAAATCCCATGGTAGAAGGTTTGTGTAAGGCCTCGTAAAAATTTTCCTAGAAAAAAACCAAATTCTGTGGTGCTAAAGTAGGCATATGGGTTAATGATAGTAGAAATTCTTCGCGGCGAGCTTGCTCGTCGCGGTTCAGACTTTATTGAGATTGAACAGTGCGTTAAAAAGATAAAGGAAAATATTTTGTAGAAAAAGCATTTTTGCGGCCCACTATGCGGTCGCAGAATCACTCTGGGGACCGTAGAATGGCCGCAGAGTGAAGTAGCCTTTTTGGCCAATTTTGATGTCATTTTTTGCGGCCCATTATGCGATCGAAGAACTATTTTGCGGGCCGCACTTTGATCGCATATCCAACTTTGAGATTTGTCATGTGTGAGTTTTGCGGCGCATTATGCGATCGCAGAATAGGTGTGCGGACCACAGACTGGTCGCATACTGAGGCAAAACATTTCTAGTTCCGGAGGGCCAATTACACGGCCCATTTGCGGACCGCTGAAGTATTATGTGGTCGCATATGCGATCACAGATATGTGTCGGGGCTCGTAATTTCTCATTTTTAAAACCCGGCCCAATTTCGTTAAAACACCCACACTAGACCACTTTGAAGCTATTTTATGATATTCTTAGAGTGAGAGAGAGAGGGTCCTAAAGGGAGGAAGTAATCCTCACCAAACTTGCTCTTCAATTCTCATTAAAACCTTGAAGATTATCAAGAGTGGCACCCAAGTCTTCTTCCTAAGAGGTAAGGTTCTATCACCCAAACTCTTAATATTAAAATTTAACTATAATGGGCCATTAGTGAGGTAATTCATGGGAGATGAGGGTGATTGCCTTGCATGCATGTGTTCCTAAGGTAAGTGGGGGAGTTGTAAATCAAAGATAGAAAAGAATGGGGAATGGGTTGGTGTAATCTTTCATAAAAAGGGCCATGAAACCTTAATAAACATATAGTGTTTGATAGAATGCTCAAGTGAGCTAGAATTGCGATTGTTTTCCTAATTTTGGGTTCAATTTTTGCTATATTGCTAAAATAGACTGAAGTTGCTAATTACGGAACATCTTAATGTTTTTAAGAGGCTCAATTGATGTATGTATGACTAAACCTCCTTCTTCTTAGAACCGAAATCCCTTGTGTTCGTAAAATTTGTGTAAGTCCCCAAATTGATCATACTAGAATTGGCTATCCCAATGTGTTGTGTTAAATGATATATGTTCAATAAATTGTACTAAATGCTTATCATGCCATCTTTCCTTTCAAGGATATGCGTAAAGATGTGGAGTATGCTAAGAAAGGTTAAGACTTCATGTCAAAAATCGAATAAAGGTTGTTATACAATTTGTATGAAAGACCTCCAGGTGCTTAGGATTTTCCAAGTCTTTCCCTTATGTGCACAAATGCTTTACATGATAAGACTTATTGTTGCTGATGATATTATTATTTAATGTGTAAAAAGGGAAACTTGAATTGTAAAATACGGCCAAGTGCCAAGAACGACTTAGTAAATGAGGCCACTCGTTCCAATGTATCGAAATATGGGAAAACAATGTGAAGTGAGATGATTGATGGGAAGGATGATGTCTCAAATGAGATGGCCTAGACGATCGGGCTGTGATCGGATGCCATGCCACACACATGGTGGTAATTTTGCTGGAAATTATGACTAAAACTGTGGATATGGTTGATGTCTCAAATGAGATGGCCTAGCCAATCAGGTCGAGATCGAACACCGTGTAAGAACACAGTGGCATTGTGGATCGTGGCACATGGCACATGGCACTAAAGATTACCAACCTAATAAGATGGAAATTGATTGAGAACTTATGTGACCCTTACTTTATGTTTTAGTATTGTTTGGAATCCTTATTGAACTCACAACTGTTTTCCCCTTATATTATTGTTCATTCTGTTGGGACGGTGTTTTAGCTTTAAATACTAGTATTGTTCGACAATACTAACGTCCCTTTTGCCGGGGCCACTACATATTTAAATGGATGTAGGTGGTTCTATATCAGACAATGTTGATCGCATCTGTGGCACATCTTGTTCTCAGCAGCCTTGGTGAGCCCCATTTCATCCCGGAGTCATGTATTGTATATCTTTTGCATATTTTTACCACGTTTTGAGGTATCGCCGGGGCATTATCGCCGGCATTATCATATCTATCTTTTGTATATTTAGAGGCTCCGTAGATGTTATGTGGGTTGTGTATGGGTGGTAGAAAGTTTAGACGGATTATGTGTGTTTTGGACTCTTGTTCCACTAAATCGTAAAGTGCATGTATTTTGGGAACTTAACTATGATGTAGCAAAATGAAATGAAATGAATTAGAAGGTGTTTGGCTAAGCTTATAAGCTGGTCAAACTAGCTTATAAATACTTTTTGGCTTATCTACGCGTTTGATAAGTTAAAAGTGCTTATAAGCCAGGTGCTTATAAGTCAAAAATAAGCCAAATTATGAATTTTTAGCTTATAAGCACTTTAAGTTTGACCAAGATTTTTACCATTTTATCCTTAAAATATTCCTTTTTAGAACAAAACTCCTACATCGATACTCAATGCCTCAAGTATTTTTTCAACCCCCACCCCCTCCCGCCTCTTCAAGTTTGCAGTTGTCATTGACTATTTAAGATAAGCAAATTCTCTATTCCTTTGCATATTTGTATCTATGTGATTGTTTATTAATCTTGGAACAGTATGTAATAAATAAGGACATATCAAATTTTTTGGTGTATTGCTTTCTAAGTGTTGTGGTGATGAAGACAGTGTTTGTTTCTCTTCAAATATTTTGTCCTATTTAGGTGTATTTTTTATTGAGAAACTTTTGTCAATTTATTAATTATTATAACTTATGATTATATTCTTATCATAAAATAAAATAAATTTATCATAAAAATTATCTTATCTAAGCACGGTTGTATTTAAAATAAAATGACAAATAGAATATTTTGTATTTGAATCGATATGGAATCTAAAATTTTGAAGAAATTACGCCCTTATAAGTGTAAACAGTTCTAAGGTTATTTAAGTCATTTTAATAGAAAAAGAGCTTATCAGCACTTTTTAATCAAATACTACAACACTTTATTATCAATTTCAGCACTTGTATCCAAACACGTAACTGCTTATTTATTAAATCAGTTTCAGCACTTAAAAGTGCTTTTCAGCACCTAATGCTTATCAGCAATTTCAAATCAGCTAATCCAAACGGGCTCTTAGTAATTTTTATATATATGATGTTTCAACTGTTTAACTAATGGTAACACGCCTTCTCTTGATCATATGCGAGTTGGGTAGGAAGTTTCTAACATGCTTGTTCGACCGGGTCCACTCAGTTGAGCACTGGTCACGCTCCCCGAGGTTGGGGCGTGATAGTTTGTTGCAACATGTTCTCGGTCATATCATTGTTAGGGCATTCCTTAACCATGGTTTTATAGTGTTCCAAATTTCATGTTGTGGCTCATTTGGTTCTTGTTTGAAAGACAAAATATCGTCCCTTAAAGTAGCCATGTGCCCGGGTGAAAAGAATTTGGCAATAAACTTCTCCGCCAACTCATCCCAAGTATGGATATAATGGTTTTGTGATGACCCAAAAAGGGGTCATCTTATGTGCATCTAATTTGGACTGTGTTCCGAGGCCCGAAAGCCTCCATTAATCTCACCTCGATGTGCATGCGCAGCCCGGGCGCGTAGCCGGGAAGCCTTTATGTGAAAAAAAAACTTGATTAAGAGTTAAATTTGTGATAATTAATTGAATAAAGTTGACTTTGGTCAACATTTTTGGTAAACGGACCCGGATCCGTGATCCGACGGTTCCAGAAGGTCCGTAAGAAAATATGGGACTTGGGCGTATGCCCGGAATAGAATTCCGAGGACCCAAGTCCGAGAAAAGAATTTTTAAAGAAAATTATTTTATGAAAATGTTAAAGGCTTATGAAAATGAACCTTGATGTGAAACATGTGCTACTGGGCCCGTATTATAATTTCGGAGCCCGGAACAGGTTCAATATGTGTTATATAAGTTACCTGTTAAATTTGGTGTAAAACGGACTTGATTTGATTGGTTTCGGATAAAATGAGGAAAAATTGGAGTTAATGAAGTTTTGAGAAATCTCATAGAATTTGAAATTTGGTTTGGAATGTGATTTTATGTTCCCGAGGTCCGATTGAAATTCCGAGACCGGGAATAGTTCCGTTGTGTCATTTATAACTTGTCTGCAAATTTTGAAGTCATTCCGAGTAGTTTAGGCCGGTTCGGCGCGTTGAAGTGAATTCTAGAATTTCAAAGTTCTTAAGTTTGATTAATTTGGTTTTGGGGTTTGATTTCGAGTTCCGTTGTTGTTTTTCATGTTCCGAGAGTTCGAGCGAGTCCGTATCACGAATACAGACTTGCCGGTGCTTTTGGACGGGGTCCCGAGGGGCTCGGGTGTGTTTTGGACCCCCGGGAGCTAAGTTAGAAAACCAAAAAATCTGCTGTCTGGTTTCCTTCTCTGCGATCGCAGAAGGTGGGTTGCGATCGCGGAGAAGGATTTTGCTGGGCTGTCGATTGCTCTATGCGATCGCAGCTTCCCCTTTGCGATCGTAGAGGTCTGGGTTCCACACCTTCGCGATCGCAGCCCGTTTCTTGCGATCGCATTGAGTAATATCTGGGCCGGGTGAGTTTGTCCTACGCGATCGCAGGACCACTGCCGCGATCGTAGAGGTCTTGCCAATTGTTCTTCGCGATCGCAGGACCTCTGCCGCGATCGCAGAGGTCCGGCCAGTTGGCCTTCGCGATCGCAGGCCCAGTGTCGCATTCGCAGTGAAGGTTTTCCTGTGCAGTACTTAAATGTCCAATTACGGGATTCTTCTTCATTATTCAATACCCAACCTC
>ML295076.1:8224-41584 GCA_005239495.1 Nicotiana undulata | reverse complement strand
TGTGAGATTCTGTGTACGGTCAAAATCAGGTACTCCCGATTTAGTGGGCTCGAGGAACTGCTTTCAAAATAAGACCGAAATAGGCTGAGCTCGAGCCAGATGGCGGAAGTCGAAGCCTAAAGATCGGAGTATCCGATGAATATCAAGGCCAGCATAACAAACCTCAAGATAATGATGTTGTGGTTTTATAACAGATAAAGCAAGATTCCCGCAATGGCCCAAAGATCAAGGTGTAAATTCCGGAACGGATTTGTACGAATTCGTACTAGGCGGTTAGGCAACTATCACATTAGATTCCTTACTAAAAACGGAAATATATCTTATTTAAAACTCTCCACTTATATAAAGGGGAACTCATTCATCTGTAACACACGAAACATTAGAATAGAAATATACAGTCTTTACTTTCTTGCTTTCTTTCTCATTACTCATTAGAATTATCATTTTACTTAATTGTTTTTGCTGAACCACCTCGAGGACATCTTAGCCCGAGGTCGTGGCTTGTTCGCACACTGGTTTGATTCAGTTTACTTATTTGATTTACACATTTGATCTCTTATTTATTAATTAGCACTGGAATAAATCACCTATCTTAAGACCTCAATACAAATTCAATTGTTAATCGGATTTTAGAGTAAACAGATTCATAATCTTAAAAATAAGGCAGGAGTCGGGGTACCACTAGTGCCCGTTGTCGGCCCGGTCGACGTCAGTTCACTCATTCCCTTGAATGTAGTTTTGGGTGTAGACCTCGGAGGAAGCGTGCGTAGGAAAGGCCGAACTGGTGGTCAAGGAACTCAGGGCGTAGGAGATGAGGGAGTTATCCTCCAGGTGATATTCGAGATGTTACAAGCTCAACAGGCCGCTATCGCTCAGCTCCAAAGTCATCACAAAACTCCGTTCGTGGTCGAGCCAAAAATCACTCGCCATACCGAGCCAGCGATGGGAAAAACGAATGGCAGCGGGTCAGGGGCTGATCCCATTATTATGAAGATACTCGAGGAGATCGCCAAAATAATCGAGGCAAGAGAAAAGAAAATCAAAGATAGACTAAATAGTGAAAACATACAACTCCCGAGTTTATCAAATACCAGGGCACCCCCGATCTTAAAAGGTTTTAATTCAAAAACGTTTGTGCAGAAGCCTCTTCCCCCGAGTGCGGCTCCGAAGCCCATTCCAAAGAAGTTCCGTATGCCGGATATACCGAAGTACAACGGGACCACCGATCCTAATGAACATATCACTACGTACACATGCGGTATAAAGGGACATGCCTTAGAAGACGATGAGATCGAGTCTTTTTTGTTGAAAAAAATTGGGGGAACTTTATCTAAGGGAGAAATGATTTGGTATCACAACTTGCTACCAAATTCCATCGACTCATTTGCAATGTTAGCAGATTCATTCGTGAAAGATCACGTCGGGCCATAAAAGTCGCAACAAAGGAATTAGACGTCTTCAAGATAAGACAAAGGCATAAAGAAATGTTGAGGGAGTTCGTGTCCTGGTTTCTAATGAAATGTATGGAGTTACCACCGGTCTCTGATGATTGGTTCGTTCAAGCATTCACCCAGGGGTTAAACGAGCGGATCTCGATAGCATCATGTGATGACCCAAAGGGTCATTTTATGAACTAAGACTTTATTCTAGGCTTATTAGCCTTAAAATGATTAATTTTAATTATCTTGAATTGTGTGCGTAGTCTGGGCGTGAAATCGGAAAGCTTTTATGTGAAAATATGAGAAACTGTAAATTTAGAGTTAAATTTGGTTTTGGTTGACTTTGGTCAATATTTTGAGTGAACTAACCCGGATCTATGTTCTGACGATCCCGGGAGGTCCGCAGTAAAATATGGGACTTGGGTGTATGCCCGTAATTGAATTCCAAGGTAGGGCTTTAGAAAACATTTTTGAAGAAAATTGTTATACTGGAATTTTAAAGGAAATAAAGAAATAATTTTTATTTGAACTCATTGGTATCGGGTCCGTATTTTGGTTCCGGATCCCGATACATGTTTGTTATAATGTAAAAGTCGTACTTGTGAAATGTGATGAGAATCGAAATTGATTTGACGTGATTGGGACGTCCGGATGAGGAATAATGAAATTTGAGTGTTCTAGAAGAAAAACCTTGATTTTGAGGTTAAATTTGTAAATTTTATATTATTTCAATAATTTGATCACACGAGCAAGTTCGTATTATGTTTTTAGACTTGCGTGCATGTTTGGTTTGGAGCTCCATAGGCTCGGGTGAGTTTCGAGTAGGCCACAGAGTGTTTTGACATTTAGAAAAATAACTGCAAAAAAAAAAGATTAAAAGTTGCAGGTTCAGTTCTCTGAACCCAAAAGTGTGGCAGCGTTTAGAATTCCGCGCCCGCGGATTGGATTCCGTTGCAGCGCCCAGAATTCCCTTTACCGCAGTTGTTGAAGCCAGAATCCCGCCGCCGCGCCCCTAATTCCGCTGGCAGCGGTGGGGGCAAGGTCCAGGATTCCGCTGCAGCGGAATTATACCGCTGACAGCGGTAGTCTGGCCTGAGGTGTAGGTATAAATATGGGATTTTTAACTATTTTGACACTTTTCACAAATAATAAAACCCTAGAACTCAAGAGGCGATTTCTCCAAAATATTTTCTTCCCCAAATCGTTGGTAAGTGATATCTAACTCATCTCTTTCAATCCTTAACTACTGTTACAAGATTTTAACCTAGAACCTAGAATTTTTCATGGTAGAATTAGGGATTTTTGGAAAAACTTAGACAACCCATGATTTTTCAATAAAGTTAATTCCTTTAACATTAATTAATGATATTAAACCTAATCATGATTAGATACAAATGAATTGAAGGCAATTTCTAAACGAAAAGCTGTGATTTAGCAATAAGGGCCTACTGAGTTGAGGTAAGTTCTTGGTTTAACCTTGACTTGAGGGAATAAGAATTCCCAACCTAAATGCTATGTGAATGTCACGACCCGAAATTCCCACCGTCGGGACCATGATGGTGTCTAACGTTGAACCCGCTAGACAAGCCAACATATTTAATTATATTAGCAAAATCTTTATTGTTAAGCGAGAACAGGTAGAAATCGACTTTTCCCATAAATAAAAGCTTAAAAGTAAGAAAAAATAAAAAGGAAAAACATAACTAAATCCATAAACTTGACAAATTCTCAAACTAGCCAACCCGGATCTTTGGAATCACAATGTCACAAACTATCTATGATTAATACAGATAAAAGGTCTGAAAGAAATAATACAACTGTTTTATGAAGTACTAGAAACAGAAATAAAAGAAAATGGAAGGAGACGCCAAGGCCTTCGGACGCCTGCAGGACTACCTCAGAGTCGCCTAGTGGACTGAAGGAAGCCTCCTCAATCAGTGTCCACTAGGTCTGGTACCGTAATCTGCAAAACATAAAGAAGTACAGGTGTAGCATCAGTACAACCGACCCCATGTACTGAGTAAGTGTCGAGCCTAACCTCGGAGAAGTAGTGACGAGGCTAGGACACGACCAATAATATCACCTGTGCAGTTTAATAATATATAATGAAATAACGACAAGAAGTAAACAGATAAGTGGACAAACGGGGAAACACATGCTGGGGACAAAGGGGAAAGCATTTACTGAATGACAGAACAAGGAAACATTTTAAATATCAAAATAACAACATAGAACAAACAAGTGCACGACATCACCCTTCGTGCTTTACTCTTATCCTCACCAAAATAAGTGCACGGCATCACCCTTCGTACTTTTACTCTCATCCTCACCAAAACAAGTACACGACATCACCCTTCGTGCTTTTACTCTCATCGTCACCAAAACAATAAATAAATAGAAACGACACAACATTATCCTTCGTGCTTTTAATATCATATCATGGCACGACATCACCCTTCGTGCTTTTACACTCTCATCCACACAATGCAATAAATAAATACACGGCATCACCCATCGTGCTTTACACTCTTCCTCACCCAAACAATATCAAGAACAACAGTTTGACAAGGAAAAATCAACAACATAAATCATAAGTCACAACAACCCGGCAAGAGAACAATAACAGAATTAATACCGTCCCGGCAAGGGACACAGCCATGACCAATCTCACTCAAGTGTATAAATTAACAAATAATCCTCAACCGAACAATTAACTAACAATATTCACAACCAAGAATTTCCATCAATTGAATAACCTCCAAATTGAAGTTTACCTCATAACATAGTGAATATCGATGAAAATCACATATATCATAAAAACCGACTCACAGGCATGCTTGATGACAACGTATAGGTACTCGTCACCTCACCTATACATTGAACATGGAATAAACACGTAGCAAATAAGACTCAACACCTACTCCCTCAATCTAAGGTTAGGCCAAACACTTACCTCGACTCCAATGATCAAAATCAAGCCTCGAGCAACGCTTTTCCTTTCGAACCTGACTCCAAATCAATCGTATCTAGACATAGTTGACTAGATAAAATCAATCAATGCTAAACAATTCTATTTCAATGCTTAATTATAGATTTCCCAACATTCTTCCCAACAAAGAAAAAATCAACCCCGGGCACGCTTGGTCTAAACATGAGGTTCGGACCAAAACCCGATCACCCATTCACCCACGAGCCCGAATATATAATTTGTTTTGAAATCTGACCCCGAAACGAGGTCAAATTCCCAAATAATCAAAAAGCCATAACTCTACCCAAATCCCTAATTTTCTACCTTTAATACCATGTTTTTAGGCCTAGAATCTAATGTGTGTTGATAAAAATGGAAGAAAACGAGTCAAAGATTACTTACCTAAGAGGTTATGGGGAAGAAGTTCTTCAAAAATTGCCTAAGAGGTGTGGAGAAGATGACGTTTATGAAAAATGGTGGAAATCTCGTATGAGTATTCTGTTTTAAGACATTAAAAATAACTAGGCGTTTTTTACCTATGCGATCGCGGGGATGGGAATGCGATCCCATAGTGAACATGGTTCCAGGCTTCGCGATCGCGGATGGCCAAATTCGATCGCACAGTTCAATTTACCCAGCCCCCCAGCCTGCCTACTAACTATGCGGTCGCAACTACACCTATGCGATCTCATAGTGCAACAATGCCCCCCCCCCCACTCATACTACTATGCGATCGCGAAACTACCTATGTGATCGCATAGTGTCAAACACCAGATACCGGAAAAATACGTGATTTACACCAGATTTTCCTATGTTTTAGCACCCCGACACCTACTGGAAACTCACATGAGCCCTCGAGACTCAAAACCAAATATGCACACAACCTCAAAAACATCCTACGGACTTATTCGTGTAATTAAACCACCAAAATAACATCAAAAATAACGAATTAAACCTTAAAATCCATGAAAATTCTCATAACTTCCACAACTTTCAAATTTCGCATTTAAGGTCCGAATCACGTCAAATGAATTTTGTTTCTTACCAAACTTTATAGACAACACATATAAACCATATTGAACCTGTACTGGGCTCCAATACCATAATACGGGCTCGATACCACAGGTTTTACATAGAATTTCATTTTCAAAATCTCTTATATTTTTCAGAAAACAGTTTCTTTTAAAAATTCATTTCTCGGACTTGAGACCTCAGAATTCGATTCCGGGCATACGCCCAAGTCCCATATTTTCCTACGGACCCTCCGGGACCGTTTACCAAAAATTTTGACCAAAGTCAATTTTACTCAAATTTCAACACAAAATTATTGTTTTTATCAGTTTTTCACATAACGGCTTCCCGCCTACATGCCGGGGGTGCGCACGCAAATTAAGGTGAGATAGAAGAAGGTTTTCACGACCTCGAAACACATAATTAGATAGAATTATACGGGATGACCTTTTGGGTCATCACAATCTCCACCTCTAAAACAAACGTTCGTCCTCGAACGAACATAGAAAGGTACCTGAATCGGGGAAAAGGTGGGGATATCGGCTCCTCATATCATACTCGGACTACCAAGTAGCTTCCTCAACAGGATGACCTCTCCAATGAACACGAACCGAAGGATAACTCTTCGATCTCAACTACAGAACCTGCCGGGCTAATATGGATACCAGCTCCTCCTCATAAGTCAAATCCTTGTCCAACTAGACACTGCTGAAGTCTAGCACATGAGATGGATCGAAAATATACTTTCGAAGCATAGATACATAAACACCAGGTGCACGACTGATAAACTCGATGGTAAAGCAAGTCTGTAGGACACCTCTCCTACATTTTCAAGAATCTCAAAGGGACCAATGTACCTAGGGCTCAACTTGCCCTTCTTTCCGAACCTCATCACACCCTTCATGGGCGACACCCGAAGCAATACCCAGTACCAACCATGAATGCCAAATCACAAACTCTACAGTCTGCATAAATCTTCTGCCTGGACTGAGCTGTACGAAGTCTATCCTGAATGATCTTCACCTTGTCCAAGGCATCCTGGACTAACTCTGAACCCAACAATATAGCCTCTCCTGCATCGAACCACCCAACAAGCGACCGACACATCCTACCATACAATGCCTCATAAGGAGCCATCTGGATGCTCGACTGATAGTTGTTGTTGTAGGCATACTCAGCTAAAGGCAAAAACTGGTCCCATGAACCTCCAAAGTCAATGACACATGCTCGCAACATATCCTCCAAGATCGGAATAGTGCGCTCGGACTGTCCGTCCGTCTGAGGATGAAATGATTTGTTCAACTAAACACGTGTGCCTAACTCACGTTGAAATACTCTCCAAAAATGGGAGGTAAACTGAGTACCTCGGTCAGAAATAATGGACACAGGCACACCATGTAAGAGGACAATCTCCCTGATGTAGATCTTTGCCAACTTCTCCGAAGAATACGAAACTGATACAAGAATGAAGTGTGCTGACTTGGTCAACCTATCCACAATGACCCACACCGCATCAAACATCCTCTGAGTTCGTGGGAGCCCAACTACGAAATCCATGGTAATACGCTCCCACTTCCACTCGGGAAGCTCAATCTGCCGCATCAAACCACCAGGTCTCTGGTGCTCGTACTTAACCTGCTGACAGTTCAAGCACCGAGCTACATCTACCACAATATCTTTCTTCATCCTCCGCCACCAATAATGCTGCCGCAAATCTTGGTACATTTTTTAGGCGCCCGGATGAATGGAATACCGCGAACTATGGGCCTCCTGCAATATCAACTCACAAATACCATCAACATCAGACACACAAATAAGGACATGCATCTTCAAGAATCCATCATCATCAACTGTAACCTGCTTGGCACCTCTGTGCCGAACCGTATCCCTAAGAACACATAAGTGACAATCATCATATTGCCGGTGCCGAATATGGTCAAACAATGAAGAACGGGCCACGGTATAAGCCAAAACACTGCCAGTCTCAAAAACATCCAATCTCATGAATCAATTGGCTAAGTCCTGAACATCTAAAGCAAGCGGTCGCTCCCCGACCGGTATATAAGCGAGACTACCCATACTAGCTGACTTCCGGCTCAAAGCATCGGCCACCACATTGGCCTTCCCCGGATGATATAAGATGGTAATGTTGTAGTCATTCATTAACTCTAACCATTTTCTCTGCCTCATATTCAACTCTTTCTGCTTGAACAGATATTGCAAACTCTTATGATATGTGAACACCTCACAAGACACATCGTACAGATAATGCCTCCAAATCTTCAACGTATGAACAATGGTTGCTAACTCTAAATCATGAACTGGATAGTTCTTCTCATGAACCTTCAACCGACGTGAAGTATAAGCTATAACCTTGCCATCGTGCATCAACACTGCACCAAGTCCAACCCATGAAGCATCACAAGACACAGTATATGGCCCTGAACCTGTGGGAAAAACTAACACCAGTGCCGTGGTCAAGGCTGTCTTAAGCTTCTGAAAGCTCGCCTCACACTCATCTGACCATCTGAACTGGGCACCCTTCTGAGTCAACTTGGTCATCGGGCTGCAATAAATGAAAAGCCCCCCGACAAACCGACGATAATAACCTGCTAAACCCAAGAAACTCCGAATGTCTGTAGCTGAGGTGGGTCTAGGCCAATCTCTGACTGCTGAAATCTTCTTGGGATCCACCTGAATACCCTTTGCCAATACCACATGACCCAGAACTCAACCAGAACTCACAATTCAAAAATTTGGCATTCAATTAGCTGTCCTTCAGAGTCTGGAGGATGACTCGAAGGTGTTGTTCATGCTCCTCCTAGCTGCGGGAGTAAACCAAAATATCGTCAATGAAGACAATCACGAACAAATCCAAATAGGGCATGGACACTCGGTTCATCAACTCCATAAAAGCAGCTAGGGCATATTTCAACTCAAACGACATCACCAAGAACTCATAATGACCATACTGAGTGCGAAAGGCTGTCTTAGGGACATCAGACACCCTAATCCTCAACTGATAGTAGCAAGATCTCATGTCAATCTTCGAAAATACTGTGGCACCCTGAAGCTGGTCAAACAAATCATCAATCCTCGGCAAAGGATATTATTCTTAATAGTAACCTTGTTCAATTGCCGGTAATCAATGCACATTCTCATTGTGCCATCTTTCTTCTTAACAAACAATACTGGCGCACCCCATGGAGAAACACGGGGCCTAATAAAGCCTTTGGCTAGCAAATCTTGTAACTGATCCTTCAACTATTCAACTCTGGCGGGGCCATACGATATGGAGGGGTGGAAATGGGCCGAGTGCCCGGAGCCAAATCAATGCAAATGTCAATATCCCTGTCGGGTGGCATACCCGGCAGGTCAGCAAGGAATACCTCTGGAAACTCACAGACAATGGACATGGACACCATAGGAGGAACCTCAGCACTAGAATCACGAACATAAGCCAAATAGGCCAAAAATCCCTTCTCGACCATACGCCTTGCCTTCATATACGAAATAACATTGCCTGAAGAATGATCAGGAGTCCCCCTCCACTCCAATCGGGGTGCTTCCGGCAGGGCCAAGGTCACAGTCTTGGAATGACAGTCAAAAATAGCATGATAGGGAGACAACCAATCCATCCCCAAAATGACATCGAATTCAACCATATCAAGAAGTAAACGATCTACACAGGTCTCAAGACCACCAATAACAACTATGCCAAAACGGTAGACTCGATCTACCACAATAGAATTACCCACCAGTGTAGACACATATATAGGAGTACTCGGGGAATCACAGGGCATAATGAGATAGGGAGCAAAATATGAGGACACATAGGAAAATGTAGACCCCGGATTAAACAAAGTCAAAGCATCTCTTCTACAAACTGAAATCATACGTGTAATGACTACATCGCAGGCCTCAGCCTCAGTCCTGGCAGGAATAGCATAGCATCAGGGCTAAGCCCCACCAATCTAAACATTCCTGGGTCGACCTACTGCAGGCTGACCTCTACCCCTCATATCATGTCCTCCGCCTCTAACTATCTGGTCTCCATATCTGGCACCCCGACCTCCACCCCTAGCTGGCTGAGGGGGTGGGGGGGGCACCTGGTGCGGGAATCATAGCACGGAAACCCTGATGCTGAGAACCACTAGAAGCTCAGGGGAAATACCTAGCAATGTACCCTGGAACACCACAAGAGTAACAAGACCTCTAATGCTGAGACTGCTGGCCCTGAAACTGTCCTTGTCGACCAGAAAACCCACTCTGAAAGCTCTAAAGTGGCGGTGCATTGATAGGACTTGGTGGTGCACTGCGGGATACCTGAAGGGTTGACTGGAATGGTCTGGGAGGATGACCTCTTCCAAAAGAATCTTTTCCTCCAAATGAGGCTCCACTTAATCGGCCAAAATGACGAGGCCTCTTGTCAGACCCCTGACCACTACCCTGTGATAACACCATCTCAATACGCATGGCCACATTGGCCGCCTCCTGAAATGAAATATCAGTACCTGTCTCTTTGGCCATATGAAGTCTAATCGGCTGACGCAACCCCTCAATAAACCTCCTCACCCTCTCTCGATATGTGGGGAGTATCATGATAACATGTCGGGCCAAAGTGATAAACCGGGTCTCATACTGGGTGGCTGTCATTGAGCCCGGCTGGAGACGCTCAAACTGCCTCCGAAGATCCACTCTCTGGGTAACTGGTAGAAACTTCTCCAAGAACAACTCGAAGAACTGAGCCCAAGACAAAGACAAAGATCCAGTTGTCCTGGTCAAGCAATAATCCCTCCACCAAGTCTTGGCGGGACGAGAAAGACGGAATGTAGCAAAGTCGACCCCATTGGTTTCCACGATCCCCATGTTCCTAAGAACCTCATAACAATTATCTAAGTAATCTTGGGGATCCTCTATTGGTGCACCAGTGAAAGTAGTAGGAAAAAACTTGGTGAACCGATCTAATCTCCACAAAGCATCGACAAACATAGCTCCTCCCTCAACTGCCTGTGCCACAGTACCCGTCTAAGCTACTCTAGCTGTCTGAGGTGCTGGAATATGGAACTGAGAAGCTAGTTGCTCTGGTGTGCGGGTAGGAGGAGTCTGGTCCCCTCCCCCAGCCTGAGAGACGGCTAGTGTGGTAGGAAATAGACCGGCCTCAGCCACGCTCTCCATAAGGCCCACTAAGCAGACCAGAGCGTCCTAAAGAATCGGGGTGGCAATGAACCCCTCAGGGACCTGAGCTGGTCCAAGTGGAACTGTCTGAGCAGGAATATCATCGGCAAACTCTACCTGAGGATCCTCCACTGGGGCTGCTGCTCTGGGCGGAGCCTTGCCCATGCCTCGGCCTCTAGTACGGCCTCGTCCTCGGCTCCTCGTAGGAGCTGCAACTGGAGGATCGGGTTGCTGATCGATAGATGAGGAAGCACGCGTTCTCGCCATCTGCGAGAGAATAGAATAGAACTCAACTAGCACTTAGAATTGAAATCGCACGATAGAGATGAATAGATGTGAAGTTATTCCTAACTTTGCAGCCTCTGGGGATAAGTACAGACGTCTCCGTACCGATCCCTCAGACTCTACCAAGTTTGTCCGTGAGTTGTGAGACCTAAGCAACCTAGAGCTTTGATACCAGCTTGTCACGACCCGAAATTCCTACCGTCGGGACCGTGATGGCGTCTAACGTTGAACCCGCTAGACAATCCAACATATCTAATTATATTTAATAAAGTCTTTATGGTTAAGGGAGAACAGGTAAAAATCGGCTTTTTCCACAAATAAAAGCTTAAAAGTAAGAACAGATAAAAAGGAAAAACATAACTAAATCCATAAACTTGATAAATTCTCAAACTAGAAAACCTGGATCTTTGGAATCACAATGTCACGAACTATCTATGATTAACACAGATAAAAGGTCTGAAATGAATAATACAACTATTTTCTGAAGTACTAGAAACAAAAATAAAGGAAAATGGAAGGAGACGCCAAGGCCTGCGGACGCCTGCAGGACTACCTCAGAGTCTCCTAGTGGACTGAAGGAAGCCTCCTCAATCAGTGTCCACTGGGTCCGGTACCGTGATCTGCACAATATAAAGAAGTGCAAGTGTAGCATCAGTACAACCGACCTCATGTACTGAGTAAGTGTCGAGTCTAACCTCGGAGAAATAGTGACGAGGCTAGGACACGACCAATAATATCACCTGTGCAGTTTCAAAATATATATAAAAAATAACGACAAGAATTAAACAGATAAGTGCACAAATGGGGAAACACATGCTGGGGACAAAGAAGAAAGCATTTACTGAATAACAGAACAAGGCAACAGTTTAAATATAAAAAATAACAACATGAAATAACAACATAGAACAAACAAGTGCACGACATCACCCTTTGTGCTTTACTCTCATCCTCACCAAAACAAGTGCACGGCATCACCCTTTGTACTTTTACTCTCATCCTCACCAAAACAAGTACACGACATCACCCTTCGTGCTTTTACTCTCATCCTCACCAAAACAATAAATAAATAGAAACGGCACAACATTATCCTTCGTGCTTTTAATATCATATCATGGCACGACATCACCCTTCGTGCTTTTACACTCTCATCCTCACAATGCAATAAATAAATACACGGCATCACCCTTCGTGCTTTACACTCGTCCTCACCCAAACAATATCAAGAACAACAGTTTGCAAGGAAAAATCAACAACATAAATCATAAGTCATAACATCCCGGCAAGGGAACAACAATAGAATTAATGTCCCGGCAAGGGACACAGCCATAACCAATCTCACTCAAGTGTATAACTTAACAAAATTCCTCAATCGAACAATTAACCAACATTATTCACAAGCAAGAATTTCCATCAATTGAATAACCTCCAAAGTAACATTTACCTCATAACACAGTGAATATCAATGAAAATCACATATATCATAAAATCCGACTCACGGGCATGCTTGACAACATTATATAGGCACTCGTCACCTCACCTATACATTGAACATGGAATAAACATGTAGCAAATAAGACTCAACACCTATTCCCTCAAGCTAAGGTTAGGCCAAACACTTACCTCGACTCCAATGATCAAAATCAAGCTCGAGCACCGCTTTTCTTTTCGAACCCGACTCCAAATCAATCGTATCTAGACATAATTGACTCAATAACATCAATAAATTCTAAACAATTCAATTCCAATGCTTAATTATATATTTCCCAACATTCTTCCAAAAAATCCAAAAATCGACCCTGGGCTTGCTTGGTCCAAATACGAGGTTCGGACAAAAACCCGATCACCCATTCACCCACGAGCCCGAATATATAATTTGTTTGAAATCCGACCCCAAAACGAGGTCAAATTCCCAAATAATCAAAAAGCCCTAACTCTACCCAAATCCCTAATTTTCTACCTTTCATACCATGTTTTTAGGCCTAGAATCTAATGGGTATTGATAAAAATGGAAGAAAACGAGTCAAAGGTTACTTACCTAAGAGGTTATGGTGAAGAAGTTCTTCAAAAATCGCCTAAGAGGTGTGGAGAAGATGACGTTTATGAAAAATGGTGGAAATCCCGTGTGAGTATTCAGTTTTAAGACTTTAAAAATAACTGGGCGTTTTTTACCTATGCGATCGCGGGGGTGGGAATGCGATCACATAGTGAACAGGGTTCTAGGCTTCGCGATCACGGATGGCCAAATGCGATCGCATAGTTCAATTTACCCAGCCCCCCCAGCCTGCCTACTCCCTACGCGGTTGCAACTACACATATGCGATCGCATAGTGCAACGGTCCCCCCCCCCCCCCCCCCACTCACACTGCTATGCGATCGCGAAACTACCTATGTGATCGCATAGTGTCAAACACCAGATACCAGCAAACGTGATTTACACCAGAATTTCCTATGTTTTAGCACCCCGACACCTACTGGAAACTCACCCGAGCCCTCGGGACTGAAAACCGAATATTCACACAACCTCGAAAGAATCCTACGTTCTTATTCGTGTAATTAAACCACAAGAATAACATCAAAAATAATGAATTAAACCTCAAAATCCATAAAAATTCTTAAAACTTCCACAACTTTCAAATTTTGCATTTAAGGTCCGAATCACGTCAAATGTATTCCGTTTCTTACCAAACTTTATAGACAACAAATATAAACCATATCGAACCTGTACGGGGCTCCAATACCATAATACGGGCCCGATACCACAGGTTTCACATAGAATTTCATTTTCAAAATCTCTTATATTTTTCAGAAAACAATTTCTTTTTAAAATTCATTTCTCAGACTTGGGACCTCGGAATTCGATTCCGGGCATACGCCCAAGTCCCATATTTTCCTACGGACCCTCCGGGACCGCCAAATCACGGGTCTAGGTCCGTTTACCAAAAATGTTGACCAAAGTCAACTTTACTTAAATTTCAACACAAAATTATTATTTTTATCAATTTTTCACATAACAGCTTCGCGCCTACACGCCCGGGGTGCGCACGCAAATAAAAGTAAGATAGAAGGAGGTTTTCAAGACCTCAGAACATAGAATTAGCTAGAATTATACGGGGTGACTTTTTAGGTCATCATAGTGAATTGCATGTGTGTGGTGTATAGGTGAGGTGACGAGTACCTATGCACCGTCATATTAATTGTTAAACATGATCCCTTCCTTATACCCAATTATTTGATTCGTGATTTACTTGTTTGCACAATTTCTATGCCTCCATGTCTACTTGTTTTCATCAACTGGTTGTTAAACATTGTTTTATGAAATTCGAAAGTATGAGTTGAACTCCTGATTCATTGTGATATATGAAAGTTTGAGTTGATTGACAGTGTTCTAAGAAATCTTTAAATT
This sequence comes from Nicotiana undulata, assembly GCA_005239495.1. Lineage (NCBI taxonomy): Eukaryota > Viridiplantae > Streptophyta > Magnoliopsida > Solanales > Solanaceae > Nicotiana > Nicotiana undulata. The sequence continues at coordinate 27,300 of ML295076.1, read as the reverse complement.
CTGGCTGGTTTCATTGTGAAATAATAATTGATAAGATTCATGAGTAATACGACTTTGTGATTTCACTTGTTGAGAAAATTTATTATTATGAAAGGTAGTGGCTTGAATTATGAAATCTTTATGAATAAAGTTATGAAATTGTCTGGTGAGAGCGGGTTGCATGTCGAAACAAGAAGCGATAAGAGTGGACAGGTGGGATCGGGTTGCACACCGCAACATGAGAAATAAGGGTGATCTGAATATAGGGAGCAGAAATAAGGGAGGACAGGTGGGAGCGGGTTGCGCGCTGCAACAAGGAGTAATAAGAGAGAATATTTATGCTTTATTGATTTTAAATATAAGGAACAGAAATCATTCAATTTTACTATACTTTTTATCTCATATTTTACACCTACAGTTATTTTTAAATGAAAAGTGGGAATTTGGAAACTTATGTGAAAGTTGGTTATAGTTGAGACCTGGAAAAGGTGGCTGAGTTACTTTGTTTACTGCGTCAGTTTATTATTTTGTTTAGTTTAGAAGTAGTTTCTTTCTTTATTTTACTATATCCACAGGTTATGTTAAAATTTCCTCGCCGTAGCCTCGTCACTACTTCGTCGAGGTTAGGCTCGGCACTTACTCAGTACATGGGGTCCGTTGTACTTATAGTACACTCTCCACTCTTTTATGCAGATCCAGGTACTGGTCAAAGCTGATCCTTTGAGCATAGTTGAGGAGCACTTTCACAGAGATACGAGGTAGATCTGCTGACGTCCGCAGATTTCTGGAGTCTTCTCCTAGTCTATTTAGACATTGGTTTTAGTCCATTCAAAACAGAAATACATTTATTTCAGCCCATTTATTTATAGTATTTTTTAGTAGTTCGTGAAATTGTGACACCAAACCCTAGGTAGCCTCATAGTTATTATTAGTTCATGGTTCATTTATTATTCCAAATATTAATTATTACATCAGTTATTGGAAAATATTAGATTCATCATTTGTTTTTAAATTGTTTATCCGTGTTTAAGTTAAACACTCAAGGAGAATGGTTAATTAAGTTCTAACATGGGCTTGCCTAGAAAGTGTGGTGTTAGGCGCCATCAGGATCCCGAGGGTTGGGAATTCGGCTCGTGACAATGTTGTATCAGAACCCTAGGTTTCTTAGCTCTCAAAATTCACGAACAAGCATAATAGAGTCTGAAGGATCGGTACAGAGACGTCTGTACTTATCTCTTAGAGGCTATCGAGTTAGGAAACAACTCCATTTTTATTTCTATTCTCTCGTGCGATTCTTGTTATCTCAAATACTGATTGAATTCTTCTACTCTCTCGCAGATGGCGAGAACACGTGCTTCCTCTTCCGCTGACAAACAGTCCAGTCCAGCAGTAGCAGCAACTCCTACTAGGGGCAGAGGCCAAGGCCACGCCACAGGACGAGGCAGGGGCACGACGCAACCCATTGCTGAACACCAGCCCCAGTTGTGAAACCCAGATTGAGATTAATGAGGGGGTTCCAGCTAAGACCGTTCCAGCGGGACCAACTCAAGTCCCAGAGGGATTTGTTGCTACCTCGGTACTTCAGGACGCTTTGGTCCGTTTAGTGGGCATTATGGAGAATGTAGCCCAAACTGGCACATTCCCTGTTGCAGCAGCTGTATCTCAGGCTGGAGGAGGGGTCCAGACTCCTGCTAACCACACTCCAATTCAGACTACTCCTATGGTTCAGACCCCAGCATCCAATCCAGTTAGGGTAATTCAACCAATTTCTCCAGCGCCGCCCGTTGAGGGGGCATCTATGTCCACCAATGCTTTGTGGAGGTTGGACAGGTTCATTAAGCTATTTCCTGTGCATTTCAGTGGTGAGACTTCATAGGATCCTCAGGAATATCTGAATAGTTTTCATGAGGTTCTGCGTAATATGGGTATTTTGGAGATCAATGAGGTCGATTTTGCTGCTTTTCAGATGACTGGTTCCGCCAAGAAATGGTGGAGGGATTACTTGTTGACTAGATCAGTGGGGTCGCCTGCTTTGACTTGGGATCAATTTTTGCATCTTTTCTTAGAGAAGTTATTGGCAATTACCACTAGAGAGGAAAATCATCATCTGTTTGAGAGACTCCAGCATAGCAGCATGACTGTGACCCAATACGAGAACCGCTTTGTGGATTTAGCTAGGCATGCTATTCCTTTGTTTCCCACAAAGAGAGAGAGGGTCAAGAGATTTATTGAGGGCCTTGCTCAGCCCATCAGGTTGTAGATGGCCAAGGAAACGAGGGCTGAGATATCTTCTCAGGATGCAGCTAATATGGCTAGGAGAGTTGAGTAGTTTCTTGGGATGGGAGGTCAAGGGTCAGACAAGACACCTCGCCATTCTGGTGGTTTCAGTGGTGCCTCATCTGGAGGCGGGGTTTCATTCAGTAGAGACTAGTCTTCCAGGCAATTACATTCAGCACTACAGGCTGCACATGGTACTTCACGTGGTCATGGTTCTCATACCCTTCTTCTACTCATCCAGTCTACAATGCACCATCAGTTCCTATTAGAGCACCTCCACTGCAGAGTTATTATCGAGGTCAACTAGTTCGTCAGGGTCAGTCATCATATCAGGAGAGATCTTTCGAGTGTAGTAAATATGGGCATGTTCGGATAACATGTCCAAGACTTTCGGGTAATCAGTACCAGGGTTCCCGTGCTATAGTTCCAGCACCGTCTGCCAAGCCAGCCAAGGGTAGGGGTCAAGTAGCTAGAGGTAGAGGCCAAAATGTTAGAGGTGGAGGTCAGGTAGCTTGGGGTGGAGGCTAGCCCTCTAGAGGTGGAGGTCCGCCTATCAGAGGTCCTCCAAGAGACATAGCTCAGGGTGGTGGAGCCCAGCCCCGACTTTATGCATTTCCGGCTAAACCAAGGCAGAATCCTCCGATGCTGTTATTACATGTATCATTTCAGTTTGCAATAGAAATGCCTCAGCTTTGTTTGATCCAGGGTCCACTTATTCTTATGTGTCATCATATTTTGCCTCGTATTTGGTTGTACCCCGCGATTCCTTGAGTGTTCCTGTTTATTTGTCTACACTAGTCGGGGATGCTATTTTGGTAGATCATATATATCGTTCGTGCGTAATAGTCATTGAGGGTCTCAGAACTAGTATCGATCTTTTGGTTCTTGACATGGTCGATTTTGATGTTATATTGGGCATGGATTGGTTGTCTCCTTACTATGCCATCTTGGACTGTCGCGCCAAGACAGTTACTTTAACCTTGCCAAGATTGCCTCGAACAAAGTTGAAATGGACTCCTAGCCATTCTTCTAGTAAATTGAGTTTTTATGCCAAGGCTCGTCGCATGGTTGAAAAGGGGTGTTTGTCCTATTTGGCTCATATTCGTGATTCTGAGGCTGAAGTTTCTTCCCTAGAGTCAGTGCCTATTGTTCGCGAGTTTCCCGATTCCTGCAGACCTGCCGGGGATGCCACCCGACAGGGATATTGATTTTTGTATTGATGTAGCTCCAAACACTCAGCCCATTTCTATTCCTCCATACCGGATGGCCCCACAAGAATTGAAAGAGTTGAAATAACAATTGCAAGACTTGATGGATAAGGGTTTTATCAGACCTAGTTTCATGCCTTGGGGTGCATCGCTTTTGTTCGTAAAGAAAAAGGATGGATCGATGAAGATGTGTATACATTACCGGCAGTTGAATAAAGTCACTATGAAGAATACATATCCATTGTCGAGAATTGATGATATATTTTTTATCACCTTTAGGGTGCCAGTATATTTTCAAAAATTGATTTGAGATCGGGTTACCATCAGTTGAGGATTAGGGCGTCTGATGTTCCTAAGACAGCTTTTCGGATGAGGTATGGGCATTATGAATTTCTGGTGATGTCCTTTGGGTTGACTAATTCTCCAGCAGCTTATATTCAAGCCTCGTCTAGACTCTTTTGTAATCGTGTTCATAGATGACATTCTAATATACTCCCGCAGTTGGGAAGAGCATGAGCAGCACCTCCGTATAGCTCTCCAAACTATGAGGGATAATCAGTTGTATGCAATGTTTTCAAAATGTGAGTTCCGGTTGGATTCAGTAGCTTTCTTGGGTCATATCTTATCAGCAAAGGGTATTCAGGTCGATCCTAAGAAAATAGAGGTAGTCAAGAACTGGCCTAGACCCACTACAGCGACGGAAATCAGGTGTTTCTTGGATTTGGCGGGCTACTACCATCGTTTTGTGGAGGGGTTATCATCCATAGCATCCCCAATGACTAAATTGACTCAGGAAAGGTGCCTCATTTAAATGGTCATACGAGTGCGAGGTGAGCTTTCAGAAGCTCAAGACAGCCTTGATTTCGGCACCAGTGTTGGTGTTACCATCAGGTTCAGGTTCTTTCACGGTGTATTGTGATGCTTCCCGTGTTAGCCTTGGAGCAGTATTGATGCAGGATGGTAGGGTGATTGCATATGCGTCTCGACAGTTGAAAGTTCATGAGAAGAATTATCATGTCTATGACTTGGAGTTGGCAGCCATTTTTCATGCATTAAAGATTTGGAGGCACTATCTCTATGGTGTGTCGTGTGAGGTTTTCACCGATCATCGCAGTCTCCAGTACTTATTCAAGAAAAAAGATCTAAATTTGAGGCAGCGGAGATGGTTAGAGTTATTGAAGGATTATGATGTTACCATATTGTATCATCCAAGGAAGGCTAACGTGGTGGTCGATTCATTGAGTAGAAAGGCAGTGTGTATGGGCAGTCTTGCATATATTCCAGTCGGTGAGAGACGGTTAGCTTTAGACATTCAGACTTTGGCTAATCAGTTCGTGACGTTGGATATCTCGCCCAGCAGTGTTCTAGCTTGCACAGTCGCTCGGTCTTCTTTAATTGAGCATACCAGAGATCGGCAGGATGATGACCCGCATTTGATGGTCCTTAGGACACAGTTCGGCACAGTGGTGCCAAGCAGGTTACAATTGGAGATGATGGTGTTTTGAGGATGTAGGGTCGTATATATGTGCCTAATGTTGATGGACTTCGTGAGTTGATCCTTGAGGAGGCTCACGGTTCTAAGTACTCTATTCACCCAGGCGTAACCAAAATGTACTAGGATTTGAAGCAGCATTATTGGTGGAGAAGGATGAAAAAGGATACCGTTGCTTATGTGGCTTGTTGTTTGAATTGTCAGCAAGTGAATTATAAACATCAAATACCTGGTGGTTTGCTTCAGCAGATAGAGATTCTTGAGTGGAAGTGGGAGCGTATCACTATGGACTTCGTTGTTGGACTCCTGCGGACTCAGAGGAAATTCAACGTAGTTTGGGTTATTGTCAATAGGCTGACTAAATCAGCGCATTTCATATCAGTGGCAAGTACTTATACTTCAGAGCAGTTGGCATAGATATATATTCGAGAGATTGTTCGCCTCCATGGTTTGCCTGTGTCTATCAATTCTTTCCGAGGTACGCAGTTTACTTTGCACTTTTGGAGGGTAGTTCAGCGTGAGTTGGGCACCTGAGTTGAGTTGAGTACATCATTTCATCCTCAGAAGGACGGGTAGTCTGAGCATACTATTTACATTTTGGAGGATATGCTCCGCACTTGTGTTATTGACTTTGGAGGTTCTTGGGATCAATTCTTACCGTTAGTATAGTTTGCCTAAAATAATAGCTACCAGTCGAGCATTCAGATGGCTCCTTATGAGGCATTATATAGTAGACAGTGTAGATTTCCAGTTGGATGGTTTGAGCCGGGAGAGGCTCGGTTATTGGGTACCGACTTAGTTTAGGAGGCCTCAGATAAGGTCAATATTATTCAAGAGAGACTTCGTGCAGCTCAGTCTAGGCAAAAGAGTTATGCCGATCGTAACGTTCGTGATGTGTCATTCATGGTTGTAGAGAGAGTATTGCTTCGAGTGTCGCCCATGAAGGGTGTTATGAGATTTGGGAAGAAGGGAAAGTTGAGCCCTAGGTATTTTGGGCCATTTGAGATTCTTGATAGAGTGGGGGAGGTAGCTAATAGACTTGCGTTGCCTCCAGGGTTATCCTCAGTTCATCCGGTATTCCATGTGTCTATGCTTCAGAAATATCATGGTGACCCATCTCACGTATTATATTTCAGCTCTGTCCAATTGGAAAAAGACTTGACTTACGAGGAAGAGTCGGTAGCCATCTTAGACCAACAGGTTCATTAGTTGAGGTCTAAGAGTTATTCTTCAGTTTGAGTGTAGTGGAAAAGTCAGCCCGTTGCGGCAGCTACTTGGGAGTCCAAGTCGGACATGTAGAGTAAATATCCGCACTTGTTTGCCAATTTAGGTAATCTTCTATGTCCGTTCAAGGATGAACATTTATCTTAGAGGTGGAGATTGTGATGACCCAAAGGGTCATTTAATGAACTAAAACTTTATTCGAGGCTTATTAGCTTTAAAAATGATTAATTTTAATTACCTCGAATTGTGTGTGCAGTCCGGGCGTAACACCGAAAAGCTTTTATGTGAAAATATGAGAAACAATAAATTTTTGAGTAAATTTGGTTTTGGTTGACTTTGGTCAACATTTTTAGTGAACGAACCCGGATCTATGTTCTGACAATCCCGGGAGGTCCGCAGTAAAATATGAGACTTGGGCGTATGCCCGGAATTGAACTCCGAGGTCCCTAGCTTTGAAAAATAATTTTTGAAGAAAATTGTTAAACTGAAATTTTAAAGGAATAAAGAAATGATTATTGTTTGAACTCATTGGTATCAGGTCCGTATTGTGGTTCCGGAGTCCGGTACAAGTTTTCTATAATGTGAAAGTCGTACTTGTTAAATTTGATGAGAATTGGAATTGATTTGACGTGATTGGGACGTCCGGATGAGGAATAGTGAAATTTGAGTGTTCTTGAGGAAAAGCCTTGATTTTGAGGTTTAATTTTTAAATTTTGATGGTATTTCAATGATTTGATCGTATGATATTTTTAGACTTGCGTGTCTGTTTGGTTTGGAGCCCCGGGGGCTCGGGTGAGTTTCGAGTAGGCCATAGAGTGTTTTAACACTTAGAAAAATAACTGGAAAAAAACTTAAAAGTTGAAGGTTGCAGGTTGCAGGTTCAGTTCTCTGAACCCAAACGCGTGGCAGCATTTAGAATTCCGCGGTCGCAGATTGGATTCCTCCGCAGTACACGAAATTCCGCTGACCGCGGTTGTTGAAGCAAGAATTCCGCCCCCCCTAATTTTGCTGGCAGCGGTAGGGCAAGGTCTAGGATTCCGCTGCAGTGGACTTATATTGCTGACATCGGTGGTCTGGCCTGAGGCGCAGGTATAAATACGGGATTTTTAACTATTTTGCCACTTTTCAAAAATAATAAAACCCTAGAACTCAAGAGGCGATTTCTCCAAAATATTTTCTTCCCCAAATCATTGGTAAGTGATTTCTAACTCATCTCTTTCAATCCTTAACTATTTGTTACAAGATTTTGACCTAGAATCTAGAATATTTCATGGTAGAATTAGTGATTTTTGGGAAAACTTAGGAAACCCATGATTTTTCAATAAAGTTAATTCCTTTAACAATAATTAATTATATTAAACCCAGTCATGATTATATACAAGAGAATTGAAGGCAATTTGTAAAGTAAAAGTTGTGATTGAGCTGTAAGGGCCTGCTGAGTTGAGGTAAGTGCTTGGTTTAATTTTGACTTGAGGGAATAGGAATCCCCAACCTATATTCTATGTCAATTGCATGTTTCTGGTGTATAGGGGAGGTGATGAGTACCTATGCACCACCAAATTAATTGTTAAACATGATCCTTTCCCTATCCCCAATTTTTTGATTCCTGATTTACTTTTTTGCATGATTTATATGCCTCCATGTCTCCTTGTTTTCATCATCTGGTTTTAAGCATTTTTTATGAAATTCGGAAGTATGAGTTGAACTCCTGGATTCATTGTGATACTGCAGATCGAAGGAACAATATCTCGGGACGCAATTCATCTCGGAATGATCGAAGAAATGATCGAGGGAAAAATCCTTAGGGACTCATGAGTAAGAATGGATTTGATAAACATACCGACAGAAGCACCTCGGTTAACGGAGTATAATTTCAGTGTCGATGCGACGAGGATTGTTTCATCTATCGGAAGGATCAAAGATACCTGGTGGAACAAACCCATACAAACCGATCCTTCTCTGATAAACCCAAACTTGATGTGCAAATATCATAGTACACATGGCCATAGGATTGCAGACTGCAGACAGCTGAGGGAGGAGGTAGCTCGATTGTTCAACGAGGGCCATCTTCGAGAATTCCTCAGTGATCGAGCTAAGAATCATTTCAGAGAAACACACACCAACAGAAAGGATGAACAGGAAGAACCACAACATGTAATACATATAATCGTTGGCGGGGTCGATGTTCCACAAGGGCCTATATTCAAACACACTGTCAATCAGCAGGGAGAATTAGACACGGAACTACATGCCCGAAGGTTCCTTATCATTCAACGACGAAGAACCAGAAGGTATTTCTCAACCGCACAATGACGCCCTAGTAATTTCTATCTTTGTTAAATAAAGTTCAAGTTAAGCCGTGTTTTAGTTGATCCAAGTAGTTCGGCAAACATCATCTGATTGAGGGTCGTGAAGCAGCTCGGACTATAAGGTCAAATTGTACCCGCATCTCGAGTCCTAAACGGCTTCAACATGGCTAGTGAAACAATAAAGGGAGAGACAATCCTACCAGTGAACGTAGTTGGGACCATCCAGGACACAAGATTCCATGTCATCAAAGGTGACATGAGGTACAATGCATTGCTCGAAAGACCGTGGATCCATAACATGAGGGCACTACCTTTGACCCTTCACCAAATGTTGAAATTCCAAACAATAGATGGTGTGAAAAACGTTCACGGGGACTAACACGCATCAAAGGAAATGTTTGCAGTTGACAAGGTGACGCCGACATCACCACCTTCGGACTCAGAAAAATCAAACATCAAAGACAAGCAGATGGCTAAATAGCAATCACCATCCCCAGCCCCGATCGAGTCAGAGGAACAGGTAACCAAAGAAGAAGATGAGGATTTCCTCACTCCTCGAGCTTTCCTTGTTCCCGAAGAATCAGATGCAACCAAGTCAACGGTCGAGGAGCTGGAACATATGATACTGATCGAGCACCTGCCCGAACGAAAGGTATACCTGGGAACGGGATTGACCCCCGAACTCAGGAAAAAACTCATTCAATTCCTTATCAATAACATAGATTGTTTTGATTGGTCTCATTTAGACATGACAGGGATCCCGCCGGAGATAACAACACATCGGCTAAGCCTCGACCTCAGGTTTAAGCCAGTGAAACAAAACAGAAAGCCCCAATCCGAGGTAAAACACACATTCATAAAGGACGGGTAACTAAACTTCTCAAAATACGGTCCATTAGGGAAGTAAAATAATGGTTAGCCAACGCTATCGTAGTCCCTAAAAGGGGGAACAAACTTAGAAAGTGTGTGGATTACAAAGATTTGAACAAGGAATGCACTAAAGATTCTTCTCCAAAGCCTAAGATCGATCGTATGATCGACGCCACGATTGGCCATGAGATCCTCACCTTTCTCGATGCTTATTCCGGGTACAATCAAATTCATATGAACCCGGAGGACCAGGAGAAGACCTCATTTTTCACCAAGTATGGAACGTATTGTTACAGAGTAATGCCCTTCGGACTATAAAATGCAGGAGCTATTTACCAACGCCTAGTAAATAAGATGTTCAAAGAAAAATAGGTAAGTCAATGGAAGTTTACAATGATGACATGCTAGTTATGTCCCTGCGCGCAGAGGACTATTTTGCTCATTTGCAGGTAACGTTTGAGATTTTGAGAAAATACAACATGAAACTCAACCCCGAGAAAATTTCTTTCGGAGTCGGCGCGAGCAAGTTCCTTGGTTATCAACCCCGACAAAATCAAGGCCATCGAAGACATCACCATAATGGACAGTGTAAAAGCCGTACAAAGGCTAACCAGACGGATATCTGCTTTGGGTCGATTCATTTCGAGGTCGTCAGATCAAGACACTGGTTCTTTTCCCTACTCAAAAGAAAAATAATTTTTCATGGACCCCAGAATGTCAGCATGTATTGGAGGAATCGAAGCGTTACCTATAGAGCCCACCCCTGCTCCACACTCCGAAGGTACATGAGAAGCTGTATTTATACCTGGCGGTGTTTGAAGTAGCGGTATGTGGTATGCTGGTTTGAGAAGAACACGGTACGCAATTCCAAGTTTATTACGTGAGTCGGACCTTAGGAGATGCTAAAACTAGATATCCACACCTAGAGAAATTGGCGTTTGCATTAATAAGTGCATCTAGAAAATTAAAACCATAATTCCAATGTCACCCCATATGTGTGTTAATTACTTATCCACTACGAAATGTTTTTCACAAGCCCGAGTTGTCGGGCCGATTGGCCAAATGGGCCATCAAACTTGGCGGGTACGATATCAAATAGAAACCCTGAACAACTATGAAGTCTCAAATTTTAGCAGACTTTGTTGTTGATTTCACACCAAGCCTCGTACCCGAAGTGGAAAAGGAACTTCTACTAAAATCGAGTACATCATCGTGAGTATGGACCCTCTTCACAGATAGTGCCTCGAATGTGAAAGGGTCCAGGCTCGACATCATTTTGAAGCCACCCACAGGTAGCACTATCATACAATCCATCAATACTTCCCGGTTGACTAATAGTGAGGCCGAGTCTAAGGCAATGATTGCATGTCTCGAATTAGCGAAAAGCCTGGGAGTGGAGGGCATCGAGGCCAAATGTGACTCACTGTTGGTGGTAAACCAACTGAACAAAAGCTACGAAGTTTGAGAGGATAGAATGCAAAGGTATTTGGACAAGTTACATGTAAAATTGCATCGCTTCAAGGAGTGGACCCTAAATCACGTGACTCAAGATCAAAACTATGAGGCCGATGCACTTGCAAATTGGGGTCATCAGTCGAAGAAGGCGATATTGTTCCGGGAACTGTTGTCCAATTATCGAGATTCGTGGTCGAAGAGGGTCACGCCGAGATAAACTCCACAAGCTTGACCTGGGATTGGAGGAATAAATATGTTGAATATGTAAAGCACGGGAAGCTCCCATCGAACCCTAAAGAGTCGAGAGCCTAACGAGCTAAAGCAACCCGATTCACATTGGATGAAGATGGAACATTTTACAAAAGCAATTTCGATGGAGCTTTGGTGGTATGCTTAGGGCCGGGGACACCGATTATGTTTTGCGAGAGATTCATGAAGGAACTTCTGGGAACCACTCCAGCATCGATTCTTTGATTAACAAAATTATTAGAGCAGGGTACTACTGGGACAACATGGAAAAAGACAAAAAGGAGTTTGTTCGAAAATGCAATAAATGCCAATTGCCCAACGACCCATCAGCCCGGAGAACAACTCCATTCGGTCCTATCCCCGTGGCCATTCATGAAATGGTGGATAGACATCGTCGGCCCTCTGCCAACAGTACTAGGTAAAGCTAAATTTATTTTTTTATGACTGACTACTTTTCTAAATGGGTGGAAGCACAGGACTTCAAAAAGGTAAGAGAAAAAGAATTCATAGACTTCATATGGGTTCACATCGTGTGTCGATTCGGGATACCCGATGAAATCGTATGCGACAACGGGAATCAATTTGTCGGTAGCAAGGCTACAAAGTTCCTCTAAGAACACAAAATAAAAAGGATCTTATTGGCACCATATCACCCAAGTGCAAACAGACATGCCGAATATAAAAACAAGACTATTATCCAAAACATAAAGAAAAGGTTGAATGACGCTAAGGGGAAATGGTGATAGGTTCTATCCGAGGTCCTTTAGGCGTACCGAACAACATCAAAGTCTAGTACGGGGGAAACTCCATTCTCCTTGGTCTATGGTTCTGAGGCTTTGATCCAAGTGGAAGTCGGGGAACCTAGCGCTCAATTTCGGCATGCATAGAGGAATCAAATCACGAGGCTATGAACACTGCCCTCGAGTTATTGGATAAAAAATGAGAAGCTGCACTTGTTCGGATGGCCGCACAGAAACAAAGAATCAAGAGATATTATAACAGAAGGCCAACCTTCGCCACTTCGGAATCGAGGACTTAGTTCTTAGGAAAGTCACCCTAAATACTTGAGACCCAAATAAAGGGAAACTAGGCCCAAATTGTGAAGGTCAAGTCATTGGTATCATCAAAAAGGGATCGTACAAACTCGGCACGATGGAAGGCAAATAGTTGCCGAACAATTGGAATGTATCACTATTCAAACGATATTATTTCTGAGGTATAACCTTCTCCTATTTTCCATTTGTATTCTATACTAACTCATTGCATATCGAATACGCTGAGGGCACCCTTCTACACGAAGACCTTTGGTTTTAAAGCACTCGCTGCACTTTTTCCCATTGATAAGGTTCTATCCCAAATGGGGTTTTCCGGTAAGGTTTTTAACGAGGCAAAAACTATGTGCTACCTAAGGAGAGTTCAACAATATCCAAGGCTTAATTTCAATCAACCTCGAATAGTGGGGGCGTCACCCTCGATTGGAAAACTTTGTAATGGGTTAAACGGTCAGATGAGTCGTGTCCATATAGAATAGCCGAGCCCTGATGGCAAAACATGTACGCATGTATGAATTATTCAAGGAAGCATTATTTCTATACTAAAAACTATGTGTCTAGAAGAAATTTGCTATTGTACAAGCTCCATACTTGTGACTCTCTGTGAGAAATGTCTCAAGAGCAAAAACACAAATACACCTCGAATATTCGGGGACTGTCATTGACAGACACCACATTCGATTTGTCTAAACTCGAATTCGTAAGACCTCAAAGAGGCATCCCTCGACGTAAAGTCCAAGGCCATCATACTCGGGGACTAATATTTCAATCAAGTTCAAAATGTTATCGAAAAACTAGTCCAAGAAACACACCCAAAGGCTACGATCATACTAAAGGCTACAGTCGAAATAACGAGGCTTGGAGACTTCTAAATTCGTCAATAAAAACAGGCCTTCGAATTCTTAGAAAACCGGTTAAATAAAGGCTACCGTCGATAGAATAATCAAAGGGCTTCGATAAAATCAACCCTCAAGAAACCTCAAGAGGTATCAAAATATTTACATACAAACTTGTGCTAAGGCACTAAAAACCAAAGGGTTCCAATCGACACTAAACCCTTGAGAAACCCAATAGGTAAAAGATGCATGCCAAGGCATAAACATAAAGAAATTTTTACTATGTCTTTTAAGCTAAAAAGGGGAAATAATAGACATCTCTTAGAGGCCGTAATAGCCCGACTTAAAAGAACCTAAGGGCCAATACACTTAGGGTTTGAAACCTTGTTCTCACCCCATCCGAACCCAAGGGTTCGATTATACCGAGCCCAAATAAATAGTTTGATTATAGCTCAGAAATTCTTTATTATCCAACACGAAGGGTCTATGCCCGAAGGTTCGAACCCGACCTCGAAAACTTCAAAGAAACCGTCCAAGACAGAACCTCGAACATACCATTCAAAGAATGAAATTATTGCAAGAACTTTAAGGCAAGAAATATTGGGAAGGAATTCAAGGAAATTTATTCTTTTATATACTTAAGAAAGAAATATGTACAAGGACCCGAAAAAGGGTTTGACACAAAGGAAAATACAAATAGAGAAAGAAACTTCATATCCACTCCCAGGGCTATTTTCTCCTTCGGGAGAAAACTCTTCTTCGGGCCCCTTTTCGTTATCGGACCCACCATGACTTCCTTCACCATCATCGTTAGAGGAGACGAGAAATCTGGCATCAGATTCCAACGCCCTTGCTTGAGCTATCTCTTCAAATAGGTTGAAACATCGAGCATGTATTTCTTCAAGGGTCGCCCTCCGACATTGGCACCTGGCCAAGTCATTACTCCGCTTTTACCAGTCGGAAGCTTCCCTCAAATCCATCTGAGTAGCCCCGGTGTCCCTTAAATTCACGGAAATGGTCTTATTATTCGTGGCCTTCATCTTCTCGGCCTCAGCCTTGGCTTCGGAAACCTTGGGCCCAACCTTGGCAAGTTTGACCTCGATCTCAGGCAATCCTTTTTGCCTGGGCCAAACCACTCTCTTTAATGCCCCTGAACTGGGCGTCAACCGATGCCAGTTTGGCTAGTGAAGCTTCTTTCTCTACAGTAAGGCGATCCAACTTTTCCTTCCATCGGTTACACTCAGCTTTAACCAGAGCGACCTCACCTCGAAGTTGCCTGATCATCTCCAATTTTTTATGCAGCTGAGACATTAAAGTGTTAGCCTCCATAGTTGGGATGAGAAGACCATACTCATTCAAAATAACAATTACCTGCTTGTCTTGTTCGGCTTTATTAGCACGAGCCTTGGCCAAGTCTTCCCGAAGGTCCTTGAGCTCCTCCTCCTTCTGATTGCAAAGGAGCTTCAAGGCCTTCCCTTCACCCAAGGACTTCTTAATCTTGGCCTCACACTGGCTCAAGTTGGCCTTAAACTTGGTATAGGCCTACGCAGAAAAAGAGTTTTCAGCTAAGGTAAGGCGAGAAAAGAGAAATTACAACAATAAGAATTAATGCTTACCTTAGAAAAAAGACGTTAGGCCTCTTCGAAGAGGGTAGAAGCGTCGTTGAGGTCGGCATCATCGACCTCAATGAAGCAATCTGAGAAAGGATCGTCCTCACCAGGGACTCCGCTCAAGTCAGGTGTTCTCAGGGCCTGGGCTTCTCTTATGGCATCCTCGGAATAAGCTGGTAACAGTGGAGAATGACCTATTGTCATGGCCCCGGGTAGATCGCCTGAGGCGCTCTATTCGACCATGGGGACTTCAGAGTCTGTCCTTTTTGGTTTGCCTGTTGAAGACCGAGAGACAATCATGACCTCGTGAGATTAAGGGACTTTTCCCACGTCTCTTTTCGGAGATTCCTCATCACGAGACGGGATCTCCGGTTCAGAGGGTTTGGCGGCCTCGTTTGGCTTTCTGGTTTGGGTCACTAGTGCCGAGTCCTTGCCCTCATCTTCTTCATCATCATGGAACTGGTGGGCTGAGACTATGTCCACAGGAATTACATTACTCCTACGTCTTCGAGCAGGACCCATTTTATCTTGGGGGTCTTTGGGATTTGAGACCCTTTTTCTCTTATTATCTTTCCCTGATTTTGGAATCGGGGACTCGATCCCTTCCCCAGAAGGGGCCGACTTTATTTCCTAGAAATTCCCAATGCCTGCATAAATAAAAACTAGGAATGAGAAAGGAAATGTCTCCGATAAAGAAGAAAGCGTCAAGAATTTACCATGATGTTTGGCGTCCCATTTTCCCCTCGCCAGCTCACGCCAATGACGCTCGTCATACGAGGAGGTAGCAACTAATTTACTGACCAAGTCTTCAAGATCGGGGATCGCATGAGGCATTCAAGAGACCGATGTAGATAAAGATGAGGGCAGCGTACAATGCATAATCGAAATACAGAAAATTACTAGGGAAACAACTCCACTTACGGTTAGGATTCCACTCTTCTAGGAATGGCATTTTCTCCTCGGGGACGATGTCGTTGGTCCTCACTCGAACAAACCAGTTCATCGAACCCCGATCTTTATCCTTGTCGTTACTGGAAAAGAAGGACTTGGTTGATCCATGTTGGAGCTTGATCAACCCTAGGAAAAACAGAGGACTGTACAAGCGCATAAGATGACTAAGGGTGAACTCGAGCCCCTCGGCCTTGCTGGAGAAATAGCGAAGCATTATCACTATTCTCCATAAAGAAGGGTGGATATGACCGAGGATGACTTGGTATCTTCTACAGAAGTCGATCACAATTAGATCGAGGGGACCTAGTGTGAAGGGGTAATTGTAAACACTTAGGAACCACTCCACGTGGGTGGTGATTCTCTCCTCGGAGGTGGGGATCTGTACCACGACCCCATCCCCCAAACTGCAATCCTTTTTCACGGCCTCGAGGTGTTTCTCTGTTATCGAGAAAATCTACCTCAATGCGAGTTCGCATCAGCCCGAAACTGCGGGGGGATTTTCAACGTTGAAATCTTTCTTCATAATGCAGGCACCAGGAACAATCTCGTTAAGGGCCGACGCCTTGTTGACGGTCGGACGGGAAGAGGATGAGGAAGTTTTCTCTTTTTGGGGAACGGTTTTTGAAGTTTTCGCCACTACTTCAGGTTAAAATAAGCGGAAAGAGACGGGGTTTGATGATTTTTGGCACTAAAGCAGTAGAGAAGCAAGTAATAAAGAGGAGAGAGATGAAAAGAAGAAGAGACCAGAGAAATTTCAAGAAGGAAGTAAAGTCCTTAATTCGAATAAGGATCTCTGTATTTATAGGCAAGCAGCAACGGTTCGGCAACGTTAGTGGCCGACCACTACTAGCGCACATTTAATATTTTTGGGAAGCGAGCTGACGGGACGTTTCAGTCACCTTAAACGCTTAAGTAAAGGGGATTACATCATCATTAGGGACTCCAAAAACCCGAGGTTCAAATAGTTTCTTATCATTTCATTCTAAAAAATGCGGGGACTATCTGTATACGGTCAAAATCAGGTTTGCCCGATTTAGTGGGCTCGAGGAACCGCTTCAAGAATAAGACCGAAATAGGCTGAGCTCGAGCCCGATGGCGGAGTTCGAAGCTTGATGATCAGAGTATCCGATGAATATCAAGGCCAGCATAACCATCCTCGAGATAATGCCATTGTGGTATTGGAACGGATAAAGGAGGATTCCCGCAATGGCCCAAAGATCAAGGCGTAAATTCCGAAATAGATTTGTACGAATTCGTACTAGGTGGTAAGAAAGATATCCTATTATATGCCTTAATAAACACGGTAATGTACCTTTTTCGCGTCTCTTTTTTTCTCGCGAAATCGGGTTTTGACATTTGACAACTCCTTTTGAGAGAAGGGAAAGGAATTGGATATTGGGAGAGTCGCCACCTAACGGATTAAGGTGCGTTAGGGCACCTATTGAAAATAACTCATATTGTACCAGTTTGCATCACCAGAGATCGGGTAAGAGCTCAAACTACCTTGAGCGAAAAGTTTTAGGTACCCCTCGAGGTCCACAACGATGGGTCCCGGCCGAACTTAAATTATGCGAATTAGTCTAAAGAAAGCGAGGAAAATATTTAATAGGAATGGGGGGTCCTATGTTTTTTAACCTATAGAATCACTCCGTGCCACATAAATAATACTTCGTACCTCCCCCAGGACGAGGGTGTTACTCATATTATTCAACGTGCACAGACTATCATCTCCTACTATCCGATTACCATCTTTGAGTTTTTACCTAAAGCGCTCTAATCAATTCTAGCTCGTGTCCTATGCGTGCTCTACCCGTCCCTTACCTATGGTCCTGGAGGCATTGGGACCTCTATTTGGGATGGTTCTAGACTCGACCTAAGTTGCTCAAAATTGTAAAATACTAGGTGACATACAAAACAGTTAGGACATTTCAAATAAAGACAGATATGGGCTCAATTTAGCCTCAACATATAAACATCAAATGCACGCGAACTTATCAGCAAGTTTTATTGATTGTGGGGTCCGATAGGCAAGATATCTAAGTGATGTTGAATGAACAAATAGGCAATCGTGTATAAAATCAGTTTCTTAGTGCAATTAGTAGAACCTACATATATTTGCCTACTTATTTTAGCATAGCGTAGTATCTGGCATTTTATACAATAGTAAATAATAGCAAATCGCATGAATATGTCAAGAATTATTTTTTTAATCTTATATGTATGTTGTCTAGGGGATTGACAGTGATAATCGCAGAAGCATATTCAGAATTAGTTAATCGAGTCCTATAGGCATAATTTCTAGTGATGATAAATAGCGCAGTATTACATATTCTTAAAAGAGATGAGTGGGATGATAATTAAATTGATTTAAAATCCTATAAGCATGATTTTTACAATTGAACTGATTTTAAAGCCTATAGTTATGATTTCTATAATATGAACAATATACAAACAGGAATTTGCACGCTTTAGACTAGAACATAATTAAGCCAAGTATCAATCCTATAGGCATGGTTGCTAATACATAATTACTGGACAAATCAATACACGTAAAGGCATGATTTCTAACATATCGAAGCATTGGTCCTATAGGCAGTTTTTCTAGCATGTAAATTCAACAACACAATACAGAACCCATAGGCAGAACTGACATAGCATAGAGCTTATAGACAGGATCGACAACACAGTAGGGAACCTATAGGCAGGATTTCTACCCAACTTTGCAAATGAAAATAAGAACCCCTTCCCAATTTTACTAAATACCCCATAATTGTTATTACAAAATTATTACAGACCAAGGTTAATGAATGAATTACAAAAGATAAGTAAAACTGTAGAGAGCCTACAACAGGCCCAAATACACCTGGATAGCCCAGGTCTTCTACCCATAACAACTGCAAGGCCCATATTCATAGATACACAACCAGTGGTGAATGATCACCCATAGCACACAGAACCAAAATATCTAGTGTGTCAGAGTTCCCAAGGACTTCAAGAACCTAGGGCAGTGCTTGTCAGGGCACATAAGTGGCAGAAAAGGCCTTAGCACTGATTCGAACACATTAAGGCAACATTGCAAAGACTCAGAACAGGTGAACATGTTAACATAATAGATTACTAAAAAAAATCAAGGCGAGTGCAGAACTAAAATATTTGTATACAGGAAGCAATATAGAAGGTATTAAGCTAACACCTAAGAGGATTCATATTATTCAAATCAAGCATGAACAGTCCTGGAACTAGCACTATTAAGTAGAGAACTAAAGAAACTCAAACAAACGTAAAATTGAATGAATCATGCTCAAAAATAAACTTAAGCACACTGGATCATAGGCACAAGTCAGATGCATAAGAATAAAATAGCAAAGGTACAGTAACTCACCAGTTATGCGAGAAAAGCAAGAATGAAACCACAATAGTCGAGAACCCAGAATCTCTGGCCTTGGCTTCCAGTCGGCCAGGAACCAAATATAGAACGAGATAGTAAAGAAAACACATAGCCAAATCTTAAGTTTTTTTTAGTGAGATAGTACTGATTCTCGGTCTATGTCTAAAGGGGAATGG
>ML295075.1:1395-27204 GCA_005239495.1 Nicotiana undulata | reverse complement strand
TTCTCTTCCATTTCCCCCCAACTTTCACCCCAAATTCCCAAATTAAATGATAAAAATCAAGACACAAGCATGGAATTTAACCAAATTTGAGTGAAGAACACTTACCCCAATCACTCCTATGAAACCCCCTTCAAAATCGCCTTCTCCCGAGATCTCTATTGAATTTTGGAATTATGTGCTCAAACCCTCATTTTTTAACTTAAAAATTCTGCCCAGATTTTTCCCTCATCGCGATCGCGGAAAATTCCTCGCGATCGCGAAGCACAAACAAGTTGCCCAGCATTTTTACTCTACGTGATCGTGGAAGTCTCCATGCGATCGCGAACCTCTACCTCATAACCCTACGCGACCGCAACCTCACACACGCGACCGCGAATCACATTCACCCTTGCTCCCCTCTCAACTCCAATACACTACGCGAACGCGACACTGGCCACGCAATCGCGAAGCAGTACTGTACGCACGCGATCCCAACCCTCTCTCTGCGATCGCGTAGAAAAACTCCACCTCCTCCCTAAACAAGCCTACACGATCGCGAACATGCTCCTTCGATCGCGTGGAAGAAAACAAGAAGAAAAACACCAGCAAAAATCTACCAACTTTTCAAGTCCAAAAATGCCCCGCCGAGCATCCGAAACACACCCTAGGCCCTCCGGACCTCAACCAAACATTCCAACACCTCACATAACATCATTCAAACTTAGTCGATCCTTCGAATCACCCAAAACAACATCAAAATACTGAATTAACCCTGAATTCAAGCCTACGGATTTCTAAACTTCCGAAATTTGCCAACGACGTCGAAACCAGCCAACCCACGTCTGAATGACCTAAAATTTTGCACACACATCCCAGCGACACTACGATCCTATTCCAACTTTCGAAATTCCATTCCGACCCCGATATCTAATTTTTCCACTGCCTACCGAAAATCGCCAAAAATCCAATTTCGCCAATTCAAGCCTAGTTCTACCACGGACCTTCGAATAACATTCCTAACCCACTCCTAAGTCCAAACTCATCTAAAGAAGCTGTCTGAACCATGAAACCCCAATTCCGAGATCATTTACTCATAAGTCAACTTTCGGTTGACATTTCCAACTAAATAACCAACTTAAGAGACTAAATGTCTCATTTCTCTCCAAAATTGCTCTGAACCCGAGCCAACCAACCTAACACAACATAATATAGCTGAACCACATATAATGAAGAAGAAATGGGGGATAACGGGGCTAAAACTCTCGGAACGACCAATCGGGTCGTTACAATCAATTAGGACTTTAAGGTTGTAATGTAGGCTAAGGGACGGGTATGAAACATTTGGGAATAGTGAATAACCCTCCTAAGCACTTTAATACACTAAAATCACAATTCAAACACATCTTCTTCTCAACCAATTCACTTGCCACAACCCATATACAACTTAGCCCTTTTTTTTCAATTCAACACTTCTAAACTTCCACAAGCAAAATTTAATAAGAAGTGGAGGTGTGTGATTTTTTTTCTACATACTTTAACTATCAATTTTTTTCTTTTTCTGCTTCTCTTTTTTTTTACGCACACTCAATACATTAATGTTCATCGACTGGTGCCTTTTGATTTCAACTTTAGTGCACCAACGGGCCTTTTCATGGTTCCACTCAAACGCTACTCCCCAATATCTCACCTTACTTCTTTGGCTAACTGCCTTAGGAGGTAAAGGTTCAACAATCTCAAATTAAGAACAAAATAGGGGTACGACTTGTAATGTGGTTGCCAAAGAAAAGGTCTATAGGCTCAAAGGGGCTAGCAACGAAATTTTTTATTTTTATGTGACAAGCACATCCATGATCAAGAAAGAAAATGCTTACGTCATCTCCTAGATTAGCATAACCTACAATTTCGCTTCGATTAACACAAGTTCTAGACTACACATGATAGCACAGAAAAACACAAATACTCACACACACAGTGCACATGACTCAATCACGATGGTTTTGTTCAACTCTCAAGTCAAGCAAGCACACATAATTGAGAAAATAAAGCAATATTGCACTATGTGGCATACAAGTCAAACAACTGAGCTAAGGCGTCACAAAATAGGCTATTTACTTTACTTAGGCTTCACAAGTCAAACCAAATACAAGGGAAAACAGAATGTATTTCATAGCCTAATGTGCCAGCACCAAACACGTCAATGAGTATTTCGGAGTTACTCAGTTTCTTCCTAACTACTCCCAAAAAAATTAAAGTACCTGGTTCGAGCTACACCCTTGGAAAAGAACCGGTGTCCAAAGAAAAATTAAGGGATACTACCTAGCTATCCTAAAAAATAAATCTTTTTGGTGTTTTTTTAATCGGACTTTATCCCTCAAGAAAATTGTCCAACAGATCCATCGTCGGGAAAAGTCCGAGCTTTTTCTAATATTTTTTAAAACAAACTAACTAAAACTAGACTAAGTAAAACTAGTTAAAACTAATAAAAACAAAACACATTTCTATAAGATATACAACTACACCACATGTAGTATTCTTCCCACCCCACACTTATAACATGCATAGTCCCCAATTCATATAAGAATGAAAAATAAAGTAGGGTGAAAAGAAAACTCCCTGTCACTCGGATCCTCCATCTCAGCTTATCCTCCATCAGCAGCTCCGGGCTCATCATCATCAGGTCCTAGAGGCACCAAAGCCATAGGCCCCGTAACCTCATCATCCTCTGTATATGAGCCTCTAATTGTGTTGACGTCCTCCGATGAATGAATGGGGCTGCCAGGTGCAATCCCCAACATCTCCTTGGACGAACTGGAAAATTCATTGAGTAACTGCATACGCTCCTCGTCCGAGATACCAGACATGCTCATTAATAAATTCAAATACTTGTAGATGTACCTGCTGAAGTTCTCGTCTCTTTCATATCGTGCCGTTTGCGTAAGCTTAGATGATGTCAACAACAATGATGCAATGTCCATGAGCCCTGTAGGAGCCTCCACCACCTCATCTTATCCCGGATACTCCGGCACTCCTCGGACCAGCAGATAATGGGTTAGCAAGTTACTAAAGAAGAACCTTTTAATTTGCCACCCAAATCATGTGCGGACCATCTCCCCAAGCATAATTTCACCCACATTAATGGGTCTTCCCGTCATAAGGAAGAATATGACACACACTCTAGCTCGAGTGTAGTCGCTAGTGTGCTCTACGGGCATGAGTCTGGCATGTACAAAATTCGGCCACTCTTTGGCAGTCTAGGTAAAATTCGAGCGGGCCATGTGAAGATGAATATTTCCTTGTTTTCTGGTCCACTTTTCATTAGAGTCCACGCCATACTATACTTTTGACTCCTGACAAATTTCTGGAGTCTTCTTGGGTCAACGTTATCAACCCCCAAACATGCACATAATGTCCCCTATTAATTAGCACATCTACTCCCCGTACACGTGAGGTGCCATGCCCTAAATGCCAATTTGCATAAAGTTCCCGAACCATGCTCAAATTTTCAGTTCTGGGGCATGTTAATAGCTTGTCCATATGTCGTGTGCAGAGTTAGCCAAGTACCTCCAGAAAATTCCTCTCTAAGGCTTTGGTATTTATCCCCATGTCGGAGATGTACCGACCATATGGAACGAAGTCCTTGTGCCAAGAAACTATCGCATCATTGATTTAATCCAATCAAGGCCTCGGTCTCAACGGTGCCTGCTGAGATCCCTCAGCCAATTGTTTTCCCTTAGCTTGTCGCGAGGAGCCTTCTCCTTGCTTTCTCTTTTTGGGTGCAGGAGAGGTGGATGAGGACTATCCAATGCCTTTTCTCTTGTTAGAACCATCACGAGCCATAATATCCTGCAACACAATTAAACATGAATATGAGAACTCATCAAGAATCATACCTAAGGTTGTCGCGCAAGTCACACAATGACCCCACACTAAAAACCGAAGGTGCAATGTACAATACTTCATGATTGTTATCGAAAAGGTACTAGTGTTGCACTCCAAATCTATAGGTACTCAAGACTTCCCCATGATACACACACAACTGATTTATCATGGCTACATGAATTCACCTTAATGTAAGCAAGAGACATGTGTTCCTTTCCTTACTATAACTAAGACAACTACACTAAATTAACTAAGTCTACAACAAGTCTGCATACACATTGCATAAGATATATGGTGTAGGAACATGTTTTGCATCAAAGCCAAGCTCCCTAGAATGTAAAAGCATCCCTACACACCCCACATTTATCCCAAATTCATACGCAAATATACTTGGTTACTCAGACTTCACCGGTGTACCAAAATCTCCATTCAAGCATTATAACAAACACATTGTGGGAATAAAGTGTGAGCATTCTAATTCAAAAATGGTGGAACATGGTGGCCCTCCCAAATTTTAATGAAGTAGAGGGACTTCTAGTGTACTACTCCGTATACACAATAACAACACAAATTCGACCAATTCAAGCCACCCACCATAAATTTTCTTAAGAACTACATAAGGGAAAAATTTGGGGATTAAGGCTCTTGGGGGATGAGATGTATATTTTTATCTACTACTTGAAACACAAAAAGAAGAAGAAGAACAAGAAGAACATACCTGTAGACCTTAGAAGGAGATCAAGAGAAAAAACTTTGAGAAAATTTTGGAGGAAGGAGAAGAAGGAGAGGCGGCAGAACAAGTTGAAGAGGAGTAGCAACGTTTTTTTTTTGTTTCCTCTTATTTTGTTGATTTGGAGTTTGGGTGCTTTTGGGTTATGGGTTAAGTTGGATTGGGGATGGGTATGGGTAGTAGGATGGGTCCTAGTGTTAGTGTAAATGGGTATTTGGGTTAGGTTAAATGGGTATGGGTATTAACTAAAAAAACAAAACAAAAATTACCTGGATAACCCCCAGCCCAGTACGTCACACTATGCCTGGCGCTGGGGGTTTGGAGTACATTGTTTTCAGCATCCCAGGCAACTCCGGGTGCTGGCCTGGGCGTTGTTTTGCCAATATATATATATATATATATATATATATATATATACACATACACACATCCCGATCTCCCTAGCCTTTTAATACTCAATTTACACGTCCTACGCCATTATATCTATAATTTCTAAACCTACAAAAAAAATGCAAAACTCTATCTACTCTAACTAAAAAATATTAAGAAGTTAAACCAGGAAAGCAACAAGCGCCCGATTTAACGTCGAGACGCAGAGTCTCACTTACTCATCAGCGAGTACAACCTTGGTTTTCTCACAATTAATGGCCCCTCCTCAATAGCGCTTGACTCTGTGCCCATTCACCAAGAATTTTCTTTCATCGTGTAAAGCTCTAAACTCAATTGCACCATAAAGAGTGACTCTCACCACCTCAAACGAGCCTGACCATCTCGATTTTAGATTCCCAGGAAACAACCTCAGTTTAGAATTGAATAATAATACTTGTTGGCCTTGCTCGAAATGACGCGGCTTAATGTGCTTGTCATGCCATCGTTTTGTCTTTTCTTTGTAAAGTTTAGCATTTTCATAAGAGTGCAGCCTGGACTCATCTAACTCACTCAACTGCAGAAGTCTTTTCTTGCTCGCGGCTTCAAGGTCCATGTTGAGCTTCTTGAGGTCCCAATATGCTTTGTGTTCGAGTTCAACGGGCAAGTGGCATGCCTTCCCATAGACTAACTTGTACAGTGACACCCCAATTGGAATTTTGTACGTGGTTCTGTATGCCCATAAGGAATCATCTAACTTTGCAGTCCAATCCTTCATGTTCACACTCATCGTCTTCTCTAATATTTGCGTTATTTCTTTGTTCGACACCTCAGCTTGTCCACTCATTTGAGGATGATATGTTGTCGCAACTCTATGGCGAACTCCATATTTATCTAGAAGGTTATTCAACAGTCGATTGCAAAAGTGGGTTCATTCATCACTAATCAAGGCATGTGGAGTCCCAAACCTCGAAAATATGTTCTTCTTCACAAATGCAGCTACAACCATGGTATCATTTGTCGGCAATGCAATCGCCTCTACCCATTTTGACACATAGTCGACTGCCAACAAAATGTATTTATTTCCTCTGGACGATGGTAATGGTCCCATAAAATCTATCCCCCACACATCGAAAATCTCAACCTCCAGGATATTTTTCAAAGGCATCTCGTGCCTCCTTGTGATCGTTCATGTTATCTGACACTGGTCACACTTCTTAACAAATGCATGGGCGTCCTTGAATAGAGTTGGCCAAAAGAAACTGGATTGTAATACTTTCGCCATTGTTATCGCATCCATGATGGCCCTCATAAGGCGATGCATGACAATCATACAACAGTAATTCTACCTCTTTACCTGGAATACATATCCTCATCAACTGATCAGCACATTGTTTGTACAAATATGGCTCATCCCAATAGTAGAACTTCACTTCATGTAAGAACCTCTTTCTTGCTTTAGATTCAATTTCCGAAGGAAGTACCCCACTCACAAGATAATTCACATAATATGCATACCATGGGGGAGGGTCTTGGGTGACAGCAAAAAGTTGCTCATCAAGAAACACTTCTTTAATTTGTCCACCCTCCTCCATGTGGTCATGATTTTCCAGCCTTGACAGATGTTCAACTACTTGGTTCTCGGTGCCCTATCACTCTCTTATCTCCACATCAAATTCCTGCAACAACAAAACCCAGCGCATCAATCTAGCTTTAGATTCTTTCTTTGTAAATAGATACCTGACTGCTGCATGGTCGGTATGGACCATGACTTTTGTTCCCACCAAGTATGCTCGAAATTTCTCAAAGTCCCACACAACAGCTAACAACTCATTTTCAGTGGTGGTGTAATTCAGCTGTGCATAATCAAGAGTCTTACTCGCATAGTAAATGGATTAAAACACATTGTCATTCCTTTGGCCTAACACCGCCCCAATAACATGGTCACTTGCATCACAGATAAGTTCAAACAGTAGGGACCAATCCGGTGCGACAATAATGGGGGCAGCTACCAATTTCTTTTTGAGTTCTTCAAATGCCTTCAGACATGCTTCATCAAAATTGAACTTTACATCTTTTTCGAGAAACATGCACAAAGGAGTAGAAATTTTAGAAAAATCTTTAATAAAGCACCTATAGAATCTCGCGTGTCTCAAGAAACTCCGGGCACCTTTCACAGAAATAGGTGGAGGTAAATTTTCAACCGCCTCCACTTTTCCCTTATCAACTTCAATGCCACTCCTAGACACTCTGTGACCCAAAATGATGTCTCCCGCACCATAAAATGACACTTCTCCCAATTCAAAACCATATTTGTTTCTTCACAACGAGAAAACACCATGCTCAATTGATTCAAACAATCATCATAAGATGACCCAAAGACTGAAAAATCATCGATATACACTTACACGAATTTTCCCACCATATTGGTGAAAGTAGTCATCATGCATCTCTGGAAAGTGGCTGGTGCATTACAAAGACCAAACGGCACTCGCTTGAAGGTGAAAGTGCCATAAGGACAAGTAAACGTGGTCTTCTCCTGATCCTCTGGGCATATGACAATCTGATTGTATCCTGAGTAACCATCAAGAAAGCAATAATATTCATGTCCCGTTAATCCGTCCAACATTTGGTCAATGAAGGGAAGTGGGAAGTGGTCCTTGCGGGTTGCCTTGTTGAGCCTTCGATAATCAATGCAAACTCTCCACCCCGTCACAGTGTGAGTAGGAATTAGCTCATTTTTCTCATTCTCAATCACAATCATCCCCCCTTTTTGGGCACACATTGAATTGGGCTTACCCAGTTGCTGTCAGAAATAGGAAAGACAATACCTGCATCAAGCAATTTTATTACTTCCTTCTTCACGACTTCTTTCACAATGGGATTTAACCTCCTTTGCTGATCAATACTAGGGCGGTGTCCATCTTCCAAGAAGATTTTATGCATGCAAAACGATGGATTGATTCCTTTGATACCCGCAATTGTCCACCCAATAGCCTTTTTATGCTCGCGAACTACTCTGAGCACTTTCTTTTCTTGTGTGTTAGTCAGGCTAGATGAGATAATCACGGGTAATGTCTTAGAGTTCCCCAAATAAGCATATCGCAAATGTGTTGGAAGAGGCTTAAGTTCTAGCTTTGGAGCTTCTTCAATAGATGGCTTAGGAGGGGTCAGAGTGATAGGCTTGTCCAGCTCCTCAAATTTTCCTAACCCATGGACATAGCCGCAGGACATATCAAGTACTTGCTAAATTTCTCCCCTCGTTTCATCTTCACTGTCTTCTTCATCCCCAATCAAAGCTCGTTCAATAGGATCAACAGGGCTCATATAAGGAACCAATGATGCAACATCACTTTCCACCACAAAAATCATGGATAAATCTTCATAGTGGGCTGGTAATTTGAGTGCTTTATATACGTTGAAT
This sequence comes from Nicotiana undulata, assembly GCA_005239495.1. Lineage (NCBI taxonomy): Eukaryota > Viridiplantae > Streptophyta > Magnoliopsida > Solanales > Solanaceae > Nicotiana > Nicotiana undulata. Next base: position 18,826 of record ML295075.1, on the reverse strand, counting down.
ACCTCCACTCGATCACCTACTCTTATCATCATCTTCCCCTCACAAACATCAATAATAGCTTGGCTTGTGGCTAATAATGGAAGCCCCAAAATAAATGGGACTTCCTAATCAAGCTCGTATTCCAAGATAATGAAATCCGCCGGGAATATGAAAGATCCCACTTGAACTAGCACATCTTCAATCACTCCTTCAGGATGAGCAAGGGAGAGATCATCTAACTGTAAGATTACCGTTGTTGGGCGTGGCTCACCCAACCCCAACTGTCTGAACACAGATAACGGAATCAAATTAATGCTCGCTCCAAGATCACACAATGCTCGCCCGACTACATGCTTACCAATCGAGATTTGGATAGTGAAACTACCCGGATCCTTTAATGACTGAGGTAGATTGCCTTGAATTCTTGAGCTACATTCCTCAGTGAGTTCCACAGTCTCAAATTCAGTCAGCCTCCTTTTATTGTCCACTGTGTCCTTGATGTATTTAGCATATTTGGAAACTTCCTGCAAAAATGTCTACCAATAGAATGTTAATTTGCACTTGCTTCAAAATATCAAGGAACTTTTTATACATGGCATTATCCTTCACTTTATGCAATCTTTGAGGGAACAGAGAGGGTGGCCTCGCAACCAATGGTGGGGGTTGCTCAGGCACCGCCTCTTCAGCTGGCTTCTCTAATTCCTTTTATTTGTCTGATGTTGATTCTATAGTGGCTGGTCTCTCATTAAAAGTTACATATTTTCTATTTTTCTACTGGACCTCTTCTAATTGTCTCCCATTCCTCAATGATACGGCATTAATGGATGTCTTAGGATTAGCCTCAGTGTCACTTGGAAGAGCTCCAACTGGTCTGGTATTTTGGGCACTAGCAAGTTGTCCCACTTGGTCCTCCAAATTTCTCATTGTTGCGGCTCGGGTTGCTGATCAGCCATCATTTATTTCATTATTTCCTCAAGGTGACTTGTTGAACTCGCTTGTTGTTCATCCTGAGGTGGTCTGTATTGTTGTTGAGGTGCTTGAGGCCGGTATTGATTCTGAGTACCTTGATTTCCACCCAAGAGAAATTTGAGTGGTTCCTCCAGTTGGGGTTGTAAGTGTACCCATATTGATTTGTCTGACCCCTATTTGCATTACCCACAAAGTAGACAGACTCTGGATTAACTGGGCATAAGTCGCTCGTGTGACCCTCTCCACATACTTCACAAAACACCTGAACCTATTGCATTGGTTGAGCTTGTTGCTTGTTAATGATCATGGTCATCTGATTGACTTGGTTGGTCAGTGTAGAGATCTGCGGTGACAATGCCGAGACGACGTATAATTCAAGAACCCCTGCAGATTTTTGTACCATGTTTCTAACCATTTCTCCTTGCCAATCCGGATTTCTTTTGGAGAATTTGTTCAATAATGCATATATTTCATCAAAGCTTTTATCCAATACTTGACCTCCAGCTGCAACATCTACCACAATCTTTGTTTGGGGATGGATCCCTTCTATGAAAGTGTGAGCTAACACTTCATTCGTCTGATTGTGATGAGGACAGTCTCGGAGTAGCCCCTTGAACCTCTCCCAAGCTGAGTATAAAGACTCCCCTTCTTTCTGTTTGAAGGCAACTATCTCACTTCTGATCTTTGATGTTGGCCCAAGAAAAAAATAGTTTTGAAGATTGACAAAGGAACTCTGAGATGAACCAGGTCCATCACCAGTGACATAGACGAGCAGAGTCAAAGGCACATGAGATGCACATGCAGGAGATAAATGTATTCTGGTAAAATTGAGATATCTTCTTATCGAAAAGATTGCAAAAACGAAAATGGAGAAGGACTCCTTATTCAATTAGAACAGAATCTAAGATAAGGAAGGATGTGTGGAAGTTGAGATTAACTAGAACTCTTTCACCAAGGAAGAGTAGCATTAGGATTCTAGTTAATTCCTTATCTACTAAATCATATATATATTGCAGAATGTTCTTATTGTAAAGATAGGCACAAAAGCATAAATTTATCAAGAATTAAGAGCAAATTCGTGAAGAAATTTTGCAAGCAGTTCGAGCCAAATTGTAGAGTGCGAATCTGGAGCTACTTGAACCAGCTAGAAGAACCAGTTCCATCTGTTGTCTTTTAGTCTAGTTTATTTGTAGTAGGTGATTACAAATTGTAGCTTTCATCTTTATCTAGAAGTAATTGTAATAGGTACCGAGTGTTCAAGTTAGAGTTAACTTGAAGCTTGTCGCAAATAGCTAGAGGTTAGTTTGCCACAAAGGTATTAGAGTAGTCCTTAGGTTTACAAGAGAGTTTATTTTGTAAATGTTTTTTGGCTCATTGTTGTAGTGAAGTGTTTGGAGAAAATCCTACTGAGTAGTAGATCGTGGTTTTTCACCTTTTGAGCCAGGTGTTTTCCACGTAAAAATCTCTGTGTTCTTTACTTTTCTGCATTTATTATTCCGCAAAAGTAGGAGTTGGAACACATAGAAGAACCAGGTCCTTCTATAACTAGTTCACGCAAAAAATGGACACCACACAAATCAACCCCCTCTTGTGTGGTATTGATGTAGATAAACATCAATTGGTATCAGAGCGGGTTATCCTTGAAGATGCTAGCACCTTAGGAAAATATCAAGATGAGTGCACCACCTGGGAACTGGGAAGGACAATCAACTGTTAGGCCTCCACTTTTCAATGGCATGTACTACTCCTGGTGGAAGAACAAGATGAAGGATCACTTAATTGGAGAAGACTATGAACTATGGGACATAGTCACTGACGGTCCTTTTGCCACTATGAAGAAGACTGTTGAAGGAGTATATGTGCCAAATACAAGAGCTTACTGCACCGCTGAAGACTTAAGAAAATGGGAGAAGAATGCTAAGGCCAAGAAGTGGCTTGTGTGTGGACTTGGTCCAGGTGAGTACAACAGAATTCAAAGTTGTACTACCGCTAAAGAAATTTGGGACACTTTGCAAGTGGCTTATGAAGGAACACCTCAAGTGAAGAGGTCAAGAGGAACTCTACTATATTCTCAATATGAGAATTTCACCATGAAGGAAGGAGAGACCATCCAAGAGATGTATACAAGGTCCACTACAGTAGGTCGACCCAGGGATGTTCAGATTGGTAGGGATCAGCCCCGATGCTATTCTATTCTCGCCAGACCTGAGGTTGAGGCCTCCGATGCAGTCATTACAGGTATGTTTTCAGTTTGCAGCAGAGATGCTTCGATGTTATTTGATCCGGGGTCCACATTTTCCTACGTGTCCTCATATTTTTCTCCTTATCTGATTATGCCTCGTGATTCCCTAAGTACTCATGTATATGTGTCTACACCGGTGGGTGATTCTATAGTGGTAGATCGAGTCTACCGATCATGTATAGTGGTTATTGGTGGTCTTGAGACCCGTGTTGATCTTTTACTCCTTGATATGGTTGATTTCGATGTCATTTTGGGGATGGATTGGTTGTCTCCCTATCATGCTATTATGGACTGTCATGCCAAGACTGTGACCTTGGCCTTACCGGGAGCACCCTGATTGGAGTGGAGGGGGACTCCTGGTCATTCTTCCGGCAATGTTATCTCGTATATGAAGGCTCGGCGTATGGTTGAGAAGGGATGTTTGGACTATTTGGCTTATGTTCGTGATTCTAGCGCCGAGGTTCCTTCTATGGAGTCTGTGCCCATTGTTCGTGAGTTTCCAGAGGTATTCCCTGCTGACCTGCCGGGTATGCCACCCGACAGGGATATTGACTTTTGCATTGATTTGGCTCCGGGCACTCAGCCCATTTCTACCCCGCCATATCGTATGGCCCCGCCAGAGCTAAAGGAGTTGAAGGATCAGTTACAGGATTTGCTAGCCAAAGGCTTTATTAGGCCTAGTGTTTCTCCTTGGGATGCGCCAGTGTTGTTTGTTAAGAAGAAAGATGGCACAATGAGAATGTGTACTGATTACCGGCAATTAAACAAGGTTACTATTAAGAATAAGTATCCTTTTCCAAGGATTGATGATTTGTTTGACCAGTTTCAGGGTGCCACAGTGTTTTCAAAGATTGATTTGAGATCTGGTTACCATCAGTTGAGGATTAGGGCATCTGATGTCCCTAAGACAGCCTTTCGCACTCGGTATGGTCATTATGAGTTATTGGCGATGTCGTTTGGGTTGACAAATGCCCCAGCTGCCTTTATGGAGTTGATGAACCGAGTGTTCAGGCCTTATTTGGATTTGTTCGTGATTGTCTTCATTGACGATATTTTGGTTTACTCCCGCAGTCGGGAGGAGCACGAGCAGCACCTTCGAGTCGTCCTCCAGACTCTGAAGGACAGTCAGTTGTATGCCAAATTTTCGAAGTGTGAGTTCTGGTTGCATTTCTGGGCCATGTTGTGTCGGCCGAGGGTATTCAGGTGGATCCCAAGAAGATTTCAGCAGTCAGAGATTGGCCTAGACCCACCTCAGCTATAGATATTCGGAGTTTCTTGGGCTTAGTAGGCTATTATCGTCGGTTTGTGGAGGGCTTTTCATCTATTGCAGCCCCGATGACCAGGTTGACTCAAAAGGGTGCCAAGTTCAGGTGGTCAGACGAATGTGAGGCGAGCTTTCAGAATCTTAAGACAACCTTGACCACGGCATCGGTGTTAGTTTTGCCCACAGGTTCAGGGCCATATACCGTGTATTGTGATGCTTCACGGGTTGGACTTGGTGCGGTGTTGATGCAGGATGGCAAGGCTATAGCTTATTCCTCACGTCAGTTGAAGGTTCATGAGAAGAACTATCAAGTTCATGATTTAGAGTTAGCAGCCATTGTCCATGCGCTGAAGATTTGGAGGCATTATTTGTACGGTGTGTCTTGTGAGGTGTTCACGGATCATAAGAGTTTGCAGTATGTGTTCAAGCAGAAAGAGTTGAATATGAGGCATAGAAGATGGTTGGAGCTGTTGAAACACTATGACATTACCATCTTATATCATCCGGGGAAGTCCAATGTGGTTGCCGATGCTTTGAGCCGAAAATCAGTCAGCATGGGTAGTCTTGCTTATATTTCGGTCAGGGAGCGACCGCTTGCTCTAGATGTTCAAGCTCTAGCCAATCGGTTCATGAGATTGGATGTTTCTGATTCTGGTAGTGTTTTGGCTTATATTGTGGCCCGTTCTTAATTGTTTGATCGTATTTGAGACCGGCAGTATGATGATCGTCATTTATGTGTCCTTGGGGGCTTGAGGATGCATGGCCTTATTTGTATGCCTGATGTCGATGGACTTCGTGAGTTGTTATTGCAGGAAGCCCATAGTTCCCGGTATTCCATTCATCCGGGTGCCGCAAAGATGTACCAGGATTTGCGGCAACATTATTGGTGGCGGAGGATGAAGAAAGACATTGTGGCTTATGTAGCACGGTTCTTGAACTGTCAGCAGGTTAAGTACGAGCACCAGAGACCCGGTGTTTTGATGCAGTAGATTGAGATTCCCGAGTGGAAGTGGAAGCGTATCATCATGGATTTCGTAGTTAGACTCCCACAGACTCAGAGGATGTTTGATGCGGTGTGGGTCATTGTGGATAGACTGATCAAGTCAGCACACTTCATTCCGGTATCGGTTTCGTATTCTTCGGAGAGGTTGGCCAAGATCTACATCAGGGAGATTGTTCGCCTGCATGGTGTGCCCGTGTCCATTATTTCTGACCGAGGTACTCAGTTTACCTCCTATTTCTGGAGAGTATTTCAGCGTGAGTTGGGCACACGGGTTGAGTTGAGCACAGCGTTTCATCCTCAGATGGACAAACAGTCCGACCTAGGGGTGGGCATATATCGGGTAAAACCGATAATCCGAACCATTAATTATTTATTGGGTTATCGATATTGGGTTATTGGGTTAACGGTTCGGTAACGGGTAAAAAATAATTATTGGGTTATCGGTTCGGGCTCGATTTGCAATTCTGTTATTAGGTAAAAATCGATAACCCAATAAGAATTAACTAATTTACTAATTTACCCTTAAGCATATACATAGTATACTAGGGTATCATAATTTTGTTTCCCTATTCTTTCACAATTCTCAGTAAGTCAGTTTCTCTTTCTCAGTTTCTCAATTTTCCGCCGCACCCCTACGGCCCAACCTCAGCAGTTCTCTGCCTCACCAAGGCTCACGCCCTCACCATTTCTCCGCCTCACGGCTCACGCCCTCACCAGTCACCAGTCACTAGTCAGCCCGTCAAGACTCAGGCCGGCGTCACTCGTCAGTCGCATCACGCCCTCAGGTTGGACATGTGTTTCTCTCTTTTTGGACAAATCTAAAATTATAAAACACTTATAATTTTAACAAGTGTTTCTCCTTTTGGAATATTAAGAATCCTAAGCAGTAAACTTATGTTTATTTGATACATGGGTTATCCAGTTTCTGATATTATCAATTCATAATTTCTGATAAATATTCATATAGATTATCGTAACTTAACCTGTAGCTTAAAGACTTGATTGTGCGTCGTCTTACTATTTTATCCCACTTTTTCAGAATTTTTTCATTTCTAGTTAAACATACGAATCATATTCCACGTTTTATTATCAATACAATCATATTGCATCCCACCTATGTAATCCTATATTTATGCATCATAAAGTTGTCAAAGACACGGAAATCTGATCTATTTCTTGACTTCTGGCTCAAGATAATTGAGAACTCGACAATTTTATATATTGCGAAATTGTTTTAGTTGTTTTATCTTATCGGGTAAACCGATAATGATCGATAACCGATAACTGATAACCAATATCTTATCGGTTTGGTTATCGGGTTATGATATTTGTAAACCGATAACCGATAGGCAAAACCGATAATATTCAAAATCGAACTGAACCGACCGATACCCACCCCTAGTCCGAGCGGACTATTAAGATCTTGGAGGATATGTTGCGAGCATGTGTCCTTGACTTTGGAGGTTCATGGGACCAGTTTCTGCCTTTAGCCGAGTTTGCCTACAACAACAGCTACCAGTCGAGCATTCAGATGGCTCCTTATGAGGCGGTGTCGGTCGCCAGTCGGATGGTTCGAGCCGGGAGAGGCTAGGTTGTTGGGTTCAGAGTTAGTACAGGATGCCTTGGATAAGGTGAAGATCATTCAGGATAGGCTACGTACAGCTCAGTCCAGGCAGAATAGGTATGCAAATCGCAGAGTTCGTGATTTGGCATTCATGGTAGGAGACCGGGTATTGCTTCGGGTGTCGCCCATGAAGGGCGTGATGAGGTTCGGAAAGAAGGGCAAGTTGATCCCTAGGTACATTGGTCCCTTTGAGATTCTTGAGAAGGTAGAAGAGGTGGCCTACAGACTTGCTTTGCCACTAAGTTGGTAAGTCGTGCATCCGGTGTTTCATGTATCTATGCTTCGGAAATATCTTGCTAATCCCTCTCATGTGCTAGACTTCAGCAATGTCCAATTGGACAAGGATTTGACTTATGAGGAGGAGCTGATAGCCATATTAGCTCGGTAGGTTCGTCAGTTGAGATCGAAGAGTTATCCTTCGGTCCGTGTTCAGTGGAGGGGTCAGCTTGTCGAGGCAGCTACCTAGGAGTCCGAGTCCGATATACGGAGCTGATATCCCCATCTTTTCCCCCATTCAGGTACCTTTCTATGTCCGTTCGAGGACGAACGTCTGTTTTAGAGGTGGAGATTGTGATGACCCAAAAGGTCATCCTGTGTAATTCTAGTTAATTATGTGTTCCGAAGTCATGAAAACCTCCTTCTATCTCACCTCGATTTGCGTGCGCAGCCCGGGCGTGTAGCCGGGAAGCATTTATGTGAAAAACTAATAAAAATGATAAGTTTGATTTTGAAATTTGAATTAAGTTCACTTTGGTCAACATTTTTGGTAAACGGACCCGGACCCGTGATTTGACGGTCTTGGAGGGTCCGTAGGAAAATATGGGACTTGGGCGTATGCCCGGAATCGAATTCCGAGGTCCCAAGCCCGAGAAATGAATTTTTAAAAGAAATTGTTTTTTGAAAATATAAGAGATTTTTGAAAGTGTAATTATATGTGAAATATGTGGTATCGGGTCCGTATCTTGGTTCCGGAGCCCGATACAGGTTCGATAAAATATTTATGTCATGTTTGTGAAGTTTGGTAAGAAACGAAAATCATTTGATGTGATTCGGACCTGTAAATGCAAAGTTTGATGTTTAAGAAGTTTTGGAAATTTTGTTTGATTTAAGGCTAAATTCGTTGTTTAAGATGTTATTTTGGCAATTTGATCGCACGAGTAAGTCCGTAGGATGTTTTTTAGGTTGTGTGCATATTTGGTTTGGAGCCCCGAGGGCTCGAGTGAGTTTCGAGTAGGTTTCGGGGTGTTTTAACTTGGAAAATCACTGTTGGTGCACCAGTTCTGATGTGCCCGCACCTGCGAGCCTATGGCCGCAAATGCAAGACCGCAGGCGCGCATTATGGTTCACAGGTGAGGTCCTCTCGCAGGTGCGAACCTTCTTCCGCAGAAGCAGTTCCGCATGAGCGGATAACCTTCCGCAGGTGCGGCCCCCCTGTGGGCCTGTCCATTTCCGCAAGTGCGAGAGTTGGGCAATGATGTTTTTTAAAAACAAGCTTCAGTCGTTTCTTTCTCAATTTTTCATAAAAATAGAAGGCCTAGGGCGATTTTCTCAAGAGATTTTCTTCCCAAATAGTAGGTAAGTGTTCACTAACTGATTTCCTTCAACTTTCTAATGTTTTTCATCAATTATCTTCAAGAATCCTAGGGTTTTAATGGTAGAACATTGGGGATTTGGGTAGAGTTAGGGTTTTTTTGATTAATTGGGAATTAGACCTCATTTTGGGGTCGGATTTCAAAATAAATTATATATTCGGGCTCGTGGGTAAATGGGTGATCGGGTTTTGGTCCGAACCTCGTGTTTTGACCAAGCAGGCCCGGGGTCGAATTTTGGATTTTTGGGAAGAATGTTAGAAAGTCTATAATTAAGCATTGGAATTGAATTGTTTAGCATTTATTGATGTTATTGAGTCAATTATGTCTAGGTACAATTGGTTTGGAGTCGTGTTCAAAAGGAAATGCGGTGATTGAGGTATGATTTTGTCCGTGGAAGTCGAGGTAAGTGTTTGGCCTAACCTTAGCTTGAGGGAATAGGTGTTGAGTCTTATTTTCTACGTGTTTATTCCATGTCCAATGTATAGGTGAGGTGATGAGTACCTATATGTTGTGGTCAAGTATGCCCGTGAGTCGAATATGAGTAATTATGTGATTTTCATTGAGGTTTATTGCGTTATGGATTTAATATCAATTTGGCAGTTATTCATTTGATGGAAATTCTTGGTTGTGAATACTGTTGAGATTTTGATCGGTTGAGGAATATTTTATTAAATTATACATTTGTGTAGGATTGGTTATAGTGGTGTCCCTTGCCGGGACGGTATTATTCTTGTTGATTGTTCCTTTGCGTTTATGGTTTCTTATTACTGATTTTCCTTGCCAAACTGTTGTTCCTGATGTTTTAGCACGAGGGAACATTTCGTGCCATGTTTATGTTATTTAGCACGAGGGAACATTTCGTGTCATGTTTATGTCATTTAGCACGAGGGGACATTCTGTGCCATGTTTATGTCATTTAGCACGAGGGGACATTCTGTGCCATGTTTATGTTATTTAGCACGACGGGATATTTCGTGCTATGTTTATGATATTTAGCACGAGGGGACATTCCGTGACGTGTTTATGATGTTTTAGCACGAGGGGACATTCTGTGCCGTGTTTGTGATATTTTAACACGAGGGGACATGTCGTGCCGTTTCTATTTACTTGTTGTTCTGTGTTGTTAATTCCTGTTGTTACTTCGATATTCAAATCGTTGCCTTGTCCCATTATTTCAGTAATTGCCACCCCCTTTTTCCCAGCATGTTTTCCCCCATTTTTGTACTTAACTGTTTATTTTCTGTCGTTATTTCTTTTATATATTATTAAACTGCACAGGTGATATTATTTGTCGTGTCCTAGCCTCGTCACTACTTCGCCGAGGTTTGGCTCGGCACTTACTCAGTACATGGGGTCGGTTGTACTGATACTACACCTGCACAATTTTTGTTGTGCAGATCCCGATACAGGACCCAGTGGATACTGATCTAGGTGGCTTGCTTCAATCCATCAGGCGACACTGAGGTAGTCCTGCAGGCGTCCGCAAGCCTTGGCGTCACCTTCTATCCTACTTGCTTCCTGTCTTTACGCATTTATGAGGCAGTAGTACTTTGTTTGTTCAGACCTCTATTTGTAGTATTCATAGACAGTCCGTGAGATAGTGACACCAAATTCTGGGAGTTGTTATTATGGATTTCGTATTTGTATGTGATTAAGTTGTTAGATTCTATTTCTTCCGCACTTTTATTTATACCGATCTTGTATATCACCTATTAATTGTTAAAAATAAAGAAACAAGTTAGAATAACCGGTAACGTTGGCTTGCCTAGCGGTTCAATGTTAGGCGTCATCACGGTCCCGACGGTGAGATATTCGGGTCGTGACACAAACACATATTCCGGAGAGTACCTTTTCTACGTAACACTATCAAACCAATTGCTCTTTGAGAAATCTATCATTTACCAAGATATATTGATGATAATTGAATCAATAATTAAATTACTCAATTAAAAACCGATTATTGATTACTCAAATTAAAACTTAAACCAAATCAAATCTGATCGATTTTTAAAATTCAAAACGAAAATCAAACCAAACCTAAAAAAATATTGATTTTTTTGGTCGGTCTGGTTCGATTTTCGGTTTGGTTCGATTTTGGAGTGTTTTTATGAACACCCCTATGAACAACAGGTATGATATGAGCGTAAATACTTCAGTTCTTCGAATTACACTAAAATATATTTAAAAAACTAGATACAATTATAATATTTACATATACCCGTATGAGAAACATACTTGTAAACGAGCTATATAACATAGACTTCCACAAAAATGCATAAGCTGTAGGGTTAGACTATGTTGCTCGAATTTTTCAAAACAGGAGCCGCATCAGTGTCGTATCGATATTTTCGGAGAGTCCAAGCAATATAGGGTTTAGAAGCATTTTCGTACTCTAATACAGTTTCTGTACAAAGAGATATATTTGAAAACTGTACAAGTTTGTTTATTTTCTAATTTCTGCTTGATTCTTCTTGTATATATTTTACATGTATAGTTATTGCCTTTCTTGATCATTTCCCTGTCCTGCAGCTATTGTTGACAATTTTTTTTTCATGTTTATGATGCTAAAGTTGCCCAGAAAGTTGATATGCAGAGGCTAGTAGGAGTCCCAATGGTACGTGACCATTTCCAATCTGTATCTCCATTCCGTCGCATTTCTGCCAACTAAAAATGATATGTTGTTGTTAACAATTTTGAATGCACAGTGTAAAATTATGGGCTATGTTGCGCGGATTCTCCAAAATGCTGCCGTACCCGTCTCGGATCCTCCGAAAATATACTACTTTTTTGAGGATTCGCCACGCACAGGGCGACATTTTCAGAGAGTCCGAGCAACATAGGTTATAGAGATTAGAGGCGGATCCAGGATTCAAACTCTATGGGTTCAACTATAAATGTTTAGCATTGAACCCATTATATTTTTAAATTTATGGGTTCATATTTATTATTTTTACAATTTTAAGAAAGTTTTACACATAAAAAATTTCTCCGCGTCAAAAGTTATGGGTTCAATTGAACCCGCTGCTAACCCTCTGCATCCGCCCCTGATAGAGATCATGGTTCAAATCTCAGTAGAGACATGGTTCAAATCTCAGTAAAGACAAGAAAATGCTAGGTGAATTCTTCCCATCTGCCTAAATATTGTTGGATAGAGTTACTCGCGGTACAATGTACTGGTGGGAAATAGTAGATACTGTTGGAATAACCGAGGTGCGTGCAAGTTGGCTTAGGCATACGGTGAATTATGGGGCACGTGAACACGTGGTGTCTTCACCAAACTAGGTATTTCATGTATGTATTTCTTAGATTTGGTCTAATATTATTTGTTGGCACACATGCTCCAAAAAGGATGAATGATGCAATTCCCACTTAGTACTTCTTTCCCATATTCTAGAAATCCTCAATCCGCCTTTGGGCTTAGGCCCCGCCATTATAACTAAAAAAAAAAAGTGAAAATCTTTGAATGCACAATGTTTTTCCTCTCATGGATAGGGAAGGTGTAGATTGTAGGGATGAAATATCTAATATACTTATTCAAGATAAATCTTTTGCATTAATAGTAATCAAGTTTACTTACTCTGCCATCTCTGAGCTCAAATATGACTGAATCTTTAGTAAGAGGAATTGATCTTGTCGATGCCACCTGTTTATAGACCAATGTCAAACTTGACAACATTTAGAGACATTGTTGCACGAATGCAGGTGTATGTTATGCTGCTCGAATTCTCCAAAAATGTCGTTGCACCTGTGTCAGATCCTCCAAAATGCATTATATTTGGAGGATCTAGCACCGGTGCAGTGGCATATATACAACAACAGTTTACGTCTAGAGAAGACGGAGAGTCCATGTAACATAGTCCAAAGAATCAAGAAGAGAGTAGAGGAAGTATTGCCGATAAACACTAACCTTGGAGTCACAGTTTTTGTTTAAAGCTTGCAAGTTCTGTTCAATTTTCTCTAAGCGAGCTGCAAGATCGTCGTCAGTACAAGTTTCTTTACGATCATGATGGTCAGAGACATGTTCTTCATTTTCCTTGACTTTACTTTCCATACATGGAAAGTCACAGCCTCTCCATTTCCATGTCCCATTGTCCAAGAACCTAAGATATACTTTTCCATCTGAACCTATTAAGAACAAATGAGCACCTTTGAAACATGGTCCTGGTGAACCAACAAGGATAACACTTGGATCAGGTGTTCCGTGTTCTATCCAATTCCATCCGTTGGACAACGGATTCCATTGATACTCGACTAGTCCACCATCTTCCGAAAGCATGAAAAGAGAACCCTGTAGTGATAGTGACGATAATCTCATTGCAGTTCCAGGAGATCTCGATAGAACCAAATGCTGAGACTGGTAATGCTCGTGCCATAATCCGTTGACTTTGTTATACTGGTATAAGCGTCCGTTCCTTCCAATGATAAACACCACGTTCTCTCGGAGCAGCTCTTGATCAGCAATGCTAGCAATCTTTGTGTTGCCTGGATATCGACAATCTTTCCATTTGAACTTTTTCAGTGCAACCTATAGAAACAGTTTATGACTCTTTAGCTTTCCTTTTATCACTATCTAAACTAGAAGCTGTGAAATTTCAAGATTTTGAATCCAATATATGCTTAATTCCACTCATATTAGCCTTCATTTTATCATTATTTAGACTGGAGGCTCTGAAATTTCAACATTTTGAGTCTAATATATGCTTACTTCCACTCATTTTGGACGTCGAAACTACACAAGTAGGCATAGTATAATGCTACTTACTGTGAATTGTAGCAATCTACCACTTTTGCTTACAAAGAAAACTGCATCTTCTTTAGTAACTTTTCGATATTTCCCTGGTAGATCATCCCATGGAGGACCTCCAATTACTTGTCTTCCTTTCCTCATAGCAGTGCAATTTATCCATGTTAGTTCATCGCCGTTTCTTTCTCTGATGAGCAAACTCCTTTGCTCATCAACCAAAAACAAACTTCCATTGTAGTTTCCGAGGGCACCTCTTATAGCTGTTGAATGATCATGTCTAAGCCAGAACCATACATTTTCAGAATTTAGATACTCGAAAATCAAACCATCATTTGTTATTAGGAAGAACGATTTCCCCTCGTGCATCACCCTCAGATGGAAATTTGAGTTGATCCATTTATCCGGGATATTGTAGTCTTCCTCAGGTTCAGTAGCCTTTTTAGCAGACATATCAATTGATATGTAACTTTGTTGTTCTTTGTTTCTCCTTCGCCTTCTCGCGTTTGATGTTATGATATCAGGTTCAGTGGTTTCATCTTTGATGCCTGCAATGCAATTCGACGGCCCATGTTCTTCAGTACAATATTCTGCATTCCATCCTTCGGTTTCTGGTGCATCTATTATAGACCAGACATATTTCTGTGATGATTTTCTTCTTGCATTAACCTGATAATGTGGTCCTGAATTTTCACCTCCGAGGCCGGATAGGTGAAGTTCTCCAAGCCTACCATCATCAAGTAGGAAAATAATTCTTCCAGTTTGCAATTGCACTCCTGGAATTCCTCGCGCAGCCTTGGCATGAGGAGGATAAATATGATTAATCCAACTTTCTTTAATGTCATCATCTTGTTCAATGCCTGTAGTCACGTCGAATATTCAATCTTCAAGGCATATTTACAAGACTTAACTAGAATTAAATGAATTTTGTTTCATTTGGTTTACTTTTTATGGTAGCATATATTAAGAAGTTTGAAGGGGAGCCTTGGCGTAAATGGTAAAGTTGTTGCCATGTGATCAGGAGGTTGCGTACAATACTGTATCTTCTGCTCGGAAATGGACTCTTACATTTATAAGGAGAATATAAGTATGTTAAAGACGTACCTGAATGATCTGGAATTCGATATTCAAAGATGTAACCAGCTGCAGTTGTTAGAAACAATGAGTTTGCATTTTCAGCCAAGTTTTCTTCAGAAAGACATGTAATGGAAGAGAGTATATGATCTTTCGGATTTCCATGATCGATCCATTTCCATTTCCTCTGCTGTGACCGTCTCTCTATCAAGTATCCTCCCTTCATATGTTTGAAAGTTCATTAGAAAAGGAAGTCAAAACACGATATGTTAGCACTGAATTAGATGGTGATGCTATGATAGGAAGCGAAGCAAGAAAATCACTTTGCTTGATCAAATGCATTGGATCAAAGCCTAGTTTCTTGAACTTATATATATATACAAAGTGATTGTTGCAGCATAGTTTATTAGTAAGCGTAGGCGATGGACAAAACAAGATCTTGCACCTTAGTTAAGAGAAAAAGAGATTTTGAAATAGCTCCATTCACTCCTTGTAAACTGCAACCTAGAGATGGTTTCAGAGAAGTATTTTGAGCAGAAGATTCTTTTCTTATATGCTTCTTCCACGACGGTCTTGATATCTCATCATATTCATAAAGATCTCCGTCGGAACTGAAGCAAAATATGACATCCATTACACAAAGTTACAGAGGTTATTGGAATGATACTGAAACAAAAGAACTAGGATCTTTTTGCTGTTTCACCTTATAGTAAAGACTACTGCTGTTCTAAATGTTGATGCGTCCGCGATTGCTGCAACATTTCCTCCTGGAGGTTTTCCATGATCTGTCCACCTAATTACATATGTGAACAGACAGTTTAGCAAACTCCATCATATATTCTAGAGCAAACAAACATTCTTGCTACCTAGTTCGCGTTTTTGCTCTCTTAGCTTCTTGGCTTGTGCATATAACATTATGCACGGGGCCCGGGAAGGGCCGAACCACAAGGGTCTGCTGTACACAACCTTACCCTGCATTTCTGCAAGAGGCTGTTTCCACGGCTCGAACCGGTGATCTCCTGGTCACATGGCAACAACTTTACCAGTTACACCAAGGTTCTCCGTCGTCCATTCTATCAGTCATTATAGAAAATCAAAAGCACCTTAGTGTTTGATATGCATAAGTTGTTCTTACCTTGGTGGATCAACCTCAGAGAGTTCTAATAAAGTTCCAATCTTTGTGCAGAAATATATTCTCCTGATGTTGATGCACAAATTCAAAGACTTATTAGCTTTAGCCTGGAGCTCACAAGTCACAACTATCTCCAGTAACATAATTTAACTTTGTTTTTTCCTCAACAAAATCTTCAATAGCATAAAGCCAAGTGATTATGCTATACTCACTTCCTATCACTGGAGACAACTCCTGATATAATTTGAATTACAGAACTTTGTGTTGTTTCTGTACTTGTTTGGCGATCACTCGGTGGCGTAATATCAATCCAAACTGGCTGATCATTACTTAACTGCAACTGAGGGGAAAATATAGATTACCCTTTTGCACTAAAGGAAGATAAAGGGCATAATTTTATTGAAAATTTTAACAACTGCGCTTCAATTCCAAACATCTTGGGAGTCAGCTATATGAATACTCACTGTACATATATTCATTTAAGCTCGTCTTAGTCCAATATTATAAAGTAGGATTACAATTAGATATTCTCTAAAATTCACAACAATTACACCTCAATCCTAAGTCGGAGTCGGCTATATGAATCCTCACTGTCCATGTCGCTCCATTTAAACCCATATCAGTCCAACATTATAAAAGAGAATTATGATCTATTATTCACTAAAATTTAGACCAGAGGAAGATAAACAACAAGTATGAGTGAGAAACATAATCTAATACAACAACAACATCTGCGCTTCAACTCCAAGCAAGTCGAGGTCTGCTATATGAATCATCGATGTCCATGTCGCTCCATATATTTCCGCATCAGTTCAATATTATAAACAACAACAACAACAAAAAACTCAGTATGATCCCAACAAGTGGGGTCTGGGGAGGGTAGTTTGTACGCAGACCTTACCCCTACCTAATGCAGGTAGAGAGGCTGTTTCCAATGGATCCTCGGTTCAGGAAGGGCAAGAAGAAGAAAAGGAAAACAAGGAAGGATTGTTTTACATGTTTATTTTGTGGACTATTTGAATGATTAAAATGTTACCTGATAAAGATATCCTGATTCTGATAAAGCAAGAATTGTCTGATTGACAATAAAAACAGAAACTGCATATCCTGCTGATAATGGCAAATCATGAGGTGCTATTACCCACTGCAATCCATTCCAAAATCTTTCATAAATTGATCCACTTATACCAGTTATCCAAATAGATATCTCAGACATTTTTGTCAAAGAAACTCTTTTTCTCAAAGGAAGATATGAATAAGAACAACTTTCATCATCCTTAACTTTTGTAAATATCTCCCTTTTTTCAGGTTCTTGATAATAACTAGTCTTAATATTCTGATCAATAATTCTATTGACTTTTGTACAGTTATCATTGAAACAAGAAACTAAGTCATAAGGCAAATTCACTTGTACCCAACTTTTTGATTGCTCATCATATTCCCAAAAATTGTTGGTTTTTTGCTCAAATATTCTCTGAGATTGTATTACATATTGGTGCAGAAACCAAGATTCTGACTCAGAATCTGAAACAACAGCACAGTTCAATGATGTCAAGATAATGAAAATGGTCAAGAACATGAAATAGAACTTGAATAACATGGTTCTTGGATCATGAATAAGATATGCATATGCTGTTGAGAACAGTACTTATCTAGTTTCTGTATATAAATGACCCTTATGGGCCATAGTAAAATAGACTTAACTCTGGCACCATTCTAAGGACAACAGGAACCATTTTTGGAAGTAAGACATACTTCTAGCCAATATTCTTCATAGGGGTAGGCTAGAGGAGTGTTTTTTTTTTTTTTTG
>ML295074.1:0-16263 GCA_005239495.1 Nicotiana undulata | reverse complement strand
TCTTGGCTGCGCCAGATAGTCGAAAAGTGGCGAAGTCAACTCCATTGGACTCCACTATGCCCATGTTCCGAAGAACCTTATGAAAACTGTCCAAGTAATCCTGTGGGTCCTTTGACGGTGCACCAGTAAAATTAGCAGTGAATAACTTGGTGAATTTGTCCAATCTCCACAACGTATCTGCTGACATAGCTGCTCCCTCAGCTACAGGTGCTGCAATACCTGGCTGTGCTACTCCGGCTTGCTGAGGTGCCGGAGTCTTAAACTGAGTGGCAACCTGCTCTGGTGTATGAATAATAGGAGTCTGGGAACCTCCCCGAGCCTGAGATCCGGCTGGAGCTGTAGGAAGAAGACCAGCCTGAGCCACACTCTCCATAAGTCCTACCAGACGGACAAGAGCGTCCTGAAGCACTGGGGTAGCTATGAACCCCTCTGGGACCTGTGCTCGTCCAACTGGGACCGCCGGAGCTAGGACCTCCTCGTCAGACTCGACCTGAGGGTCCTCCACTAGGGATGCTGCTCTGGGATGAGCCCTACCCCGGCATCGGCCTCTAGCACGGCCTCGTCCTCGAGCTCGACCCCTCGTAGGATCTGTAGCAGGAGTGTCGGGCTGCTGAGCGAAACCAAGGGAAGCACGCGTCCTCGCCATCTGCGAGAGAATAGAATAGAAACTCGATCAGTATACCAAAATATACTATGCACGACAGAGTATGAAGAGAAGAGGAGTATCCTAACTTAGCAACCTATGGGGGATAATACAGACGTCTCCGTACCGATCCCTCAGACTCTACCAAGGTTGTCCGTAAGTTGTGAGACCTAAGCAACCTAGAGCTCTGATACCAACTTGTCACGACCCAAAATCCCACCTTTCAGACCGTGACTGCGTCTAACGTTGAACCCGCTAGACAAGCCAACGTGCACAACACTTTGACATCTATAAAACAACGTAACAGTAATAAAGCCAATTAACTTTCCAACCTCTACTGGAATATCTCAATTTCCTTAACTTTCAACCTTTACCGAACATTTCCAAATCACTTCAAAAGTTTTTACAGCGGAAAAGTAATAATATTCCCAAAACGCATAATGAAATGATAAAGGTAACAACATCGCAAAATCCCAAAACCGGGGTGTCACAACCTCACGGACTATCTAAACCGAGTGCTAAATACAGAGTCTGAAAAGAAATATACAATTGTCTTGGAACTAAGAGAAAAATAAGACAATGAGGAATCCGAATGTAGGAGAGACACCAAGGCCCACGAACGCCAGCGGGTATACCTTGAAGCTCTGGGTGGACTGAAGGTGACTCCCTCAATGCGGTCCACTGGGTCCGGATGCGTGATCTGCACAACATTAAGAAGTGCAGTGTAGCATCAGTACAACCGACCCCATGTACTGAGTAAGTGCCGAGCCTAACCTCGGCCGAAGTAGTGACGAGGCTAGACTTGACGATAACGATAACCTGTCCTAATCTACAGCAGGTAACAAGAATAATACCAGGCAAGAGATAAGCAACAAGTGAGGGGTACGGGGGCAGTAAAAGGGGAACAAGTGCAGCGAAGCAGTCAAATTGACAGGTAGGAGTAAACAAGGGAGGCAATCTAATACAATAGCCCCCGAAGCAAGTATAAATATCAGAAAAGTAAACAATGGCACGACATCACCCTTCGTGCTTTTACTCTCTTACTCACAATGCAATGTAATCAATATCATGGCACGACATCACCCTTCGTGCTTTTACTCTCTTCCTCACAATGTAATGTACAATGTATTATGACATGACATTAACCTTCGTGCTTATAATCAATAAAAGTCATGGCATAGCATTTACCTTCGTGCAGGAATGAGTTTAACTAAAGTGGAAGAGTGGAAGCGTAGCATATGAGTTCAGTGGTAAGATAGCTTCCTATCTTGAGGAGAAGTTTGGAGTGATTTGAGAATTTTAGTGGACGGTGATTGGGTCCACGGGCTTACATTGAAATGTTGGTTATTTCGGCAGACGGATGGGTACAACAGAGAGGAGTTGTTAGGGATGAAGAAGGATGCATTATGGCAGTGAATTTGAAGATATTGTCGCGCATTTAATAGATGTCCATGAGGAGCGGACGGATTAGTAAAGTTGGTAAATGAAGAAGGGCGTAGGATGGGGTATTGATGTCATAGATATTGTGCAGTACATTGTCGTTGGAAGGTGTTAGTTGGTAATTTCCACAGGCGGGTTATCTCCTGTGAGCAGGTTAGCGGTTGTGTGGTTGGCAATGTTCTGCGGGGAATTCTAGTGGCTACTCAGTAGGAGGCTGAATACGTAAATGATGCTAGAAAATTTGAGTATTCATGGAATTCCAACAGGAGAATTAAGAAGAATTTGACGAGTTGGTTGAGCAAGGTCATGTCAGCAATGAAGAAAGAATTTCGGTGGGATCCAAAGTGGTGCAAGGAGTAGCTTCGGGCTAAGTTGGAGAGTCCTGCCGCCTGCAATTGGATTACAAGATTATCTTCTCATGGGATTGCGGATTATCGGCATATTGGCAAGTTATTACAGCTAAAGGGAAGGAAGTAAAATGGTAATTGTGCATGGGATTTGATAATGTGTGCAAACGTTGGCCCTGTTGGACCAGGGTTAGGCTTTGGGGGATTCAGAATTTAAGCTTAAGGCATAAGCGAGTTGTAAGGGTAGTAACTCAGTAAAGTGCTTCATTGAAAGGGTGTTCATGTGCTAGAGGAGCCTTGGAGTTGATTGTATCCAGGGCCAAGTCAGAGTGGGTGACTCTCAATGGTGGTCTTAATGAATTCGAAGTTAAGAATGCGGTGTTTAAGGGTTTCAGGCAGCAGTATGATTAAGAATCGAGCTTTTGCAGCGTAATTTCTGAGAAAGGGAAATTGGTTGGAGTGTTCTATGTTAGTGTTAGAGTGCAGGGTAGTATTGGCGGAATGAGAGAAATAAACCCCGGATAGTTGAAAGATTATCAGGAGAGGTATATCAGTCAAAGTTGTGATGCGCGCAAGGAGGGTATGAGACGGTTTGTGGGATTGAGACAGCATGGTCTCGTGAATCAAGGCCACTCGGGATGAGTGAGGAATGAGTTTGTTATGTGTTGAATGGGATTACTATTGTTCTGAGGCAATTAAGGATGATTAAAATAAGATAGATTGGTTAGCCATGGTTAAAATGGCACATGTGCGGCAATGATCAGTTCCTTTAGTGTGATTAAGTTACGCATGTGGTTGTGCTGGTATATGCGAGGCATGTCGGCCGCCGTAATAGATTTTATTCGGAAGTATTAAAGTATTATGGCTTGTCAGGTGTAGGCGGATCCCGGAAGAATTAAGGTGATATAGGCTATTCTTTGAGGATTTGCCCGTTTGTGATTATGAGAATTCACTCGTGTGTTGATATGGTTCTCTTTAGTTTAGGTAAGTAAAAAGGTTTCTATATGATGAAGAGTTCACCCTATTAGTTGTTCAGGAGTTACGATGGAATTCTTGCGCTATTTCATATTGGCATGTCAGGTGCAGTAAGCAGTAGGGATAAAGATTGCGGTGTGGTATTAACAAGGATGTCATGGGCTCGGATGAAGAAAAAGGGGTTTGAATGTTTAGAGTAAGATGTTTTTGTCTTCAATGTCACGTGAGATCGGTGTTTGGTGAAAGAGGATTGCACCCTGGTTATGGGTTCTTGATTTGTTTTACAGCGTTAGTGGAGACAGCGGTATGGATGTGCAGACTTGTTACCTTGTGTGGAAGGGCGTGTGAGCATGACCACGGGAAGATCGTATGAGTGTGACATGTAGTCACTTACTGGATTGAAGATTTAGATTGAATATAAGGAAGTGTAACATTGCTTATTTGAGAGTTTATGCCTGGAGGGTGTTTAGTTCATCTTTGTTGCGGATTGTGGGGTGTAGTTTCGGCTATGATGGTGGTTCTTGCGTGTTATGAGGAGAAATGGGTTATTATGGATCCAAGAAAGACTATCAACCTAGTTCAGTACGAGCAGAATCGACTTGAAGTGTGTAAATGGATTTAAATAGGGCTATGGGCTTCATGTCAGTCAAGATGTGTTCATTTCACGAATTTGAGCATGAAAATTTGAGTAAATTATATATTTGGGTTAGTAAGACTATGGGTAGAGTTTATCTTCGAAACATTTCGGAATCTGGGCACGTGGGCCTGAGGGAAATTTTGTCAATTCTTCGAGAGGAGCTACGAATTTATATAATTTAAATGGTTATGCGTATTCGAGTATATTTTCATTGGTTTGTCGTTATTTTGCTAGCTTTGGAGCGTTGTGCAATTGATTTGAGTCATCGGAAGAGCTTGAAAGCCGGATTATGGAATTTCGGAGCGAGGTAAGTCTCCTTTCTAACTTTGTGAGGGGGAATTATTCCCATAGGCGAATTAATCAAATATGTGCTACTAGTTATGGGGGCTACGTACGCATAAAGTGATGGGAGTCCGTGCATAGCTACTATTATGCTTGTCCGGGTAGTCTTGGACCCAAAAGCATGTTTTTACTTATCATATTTGTAACCTTATTGAAGAAATTTAAAATGATTAGATCATTACCGCATTTGAAATAGAATTTCTGGAAAAGACTTAAATACTATTTTTGTAACTATTAAAAGAGATTCTTGTCATTTATTGGTAATTGCTTTTCCCTATATAGTCGGGGTGGACTGTTTGGATATGTATTTGTATGTGTGACCGCTTCGCAATATATATTTCGCGAGCGGAGTGATTCTTTCCACTACTCTCATGGGAGCGGGCCGTACGCCACGGCGGAATAGATGCATCTATGGTTCGAGTCGCTCGACCCTTCGGCAGTGCACATTTTATTATTGTTGGTTCGAGCCGTTCGACCCTCCTGCGCATGATATATATATATACCATATACCATCTGTGACTTGAACTGTTAAATTATCTTAAAGATTTAAATTGCTAAATGAAATGATGAAAATCGGAGAATTTATAAATTAATGGAAACAGTTGCTCTTTCCTGACATTATTTGTTATTTGATGTTAATACCCATGTTTGATATCATTCTTTGATTATATTGTATTGACCCCTAGCAAGTGTCAAAGTCGACCTCTCGTCACTACCTCTCTGAGGTTAGGCGGGATACTTACTGAGTACACGTTATTTTCGTACTCATGCTACACTTGTTGTGCATTTTTTTGCACAGGTTCATTCATAGCAATGTGACTGACTTGGAGACTCAGACGAGCTGCACCATCCGGAGACGACCCGCAGCCGACAGAGTCTCTCTCAGATATATTGAATTTATTTTCATTTTAAATTCCTTGTCCAGTTTGTATTCCGGACAAGTATTGTAGAATCTGTATAATTCTTAGAAAATTTGCTCATGTACTTGGGACACCGGGTTCTGGGATTTCTTATGGGATTTATTCACTTTTTGAGTTTGCTAAAGATGTCATTGTTTACTTAGCAGAAGTTCGATAATTATTATTTAAGAGAATGAAAAGGAATGATTTCAAAATATTATAATAAAGATTTCATTAATTATTAAGTGTTGGCTTGCCTGATCGCGGGGTCCGGCGCCATCACGACCTTTATGGATTTTGGGTCGTGACAATTCATTTAGTTAAGAAGTACCCGTAAGAACTCATCTTCTTTTAGTACATGTACATGATAGTTTGAATTTAGTTGTTACTAATACACTGTCTCTTTCTTTCTTCTTGTGCCGAGGGTTTATCGGAAACATCTTCTCTACTCATTCGGAGTAGGGGTAAGGTCTGCATACACACTAATCTCCCTAGACCCCACTTGTGAAATCTCATTGGGTTGTTGTTGTTTGATTTGGCACGAAGTTTAAAAAATAAAAAAGAAAACTTTTGAAACTTGTGGTCCTAAAAGCTTTGTAGGGTTGTGATAGTTGTATAAGTGTAAGAGTTTCTCATTACGGGTAAAATGAATAAAATAAAAAATCTAAAGTTAAATGTGTCATTCTTTTGGAATAGACTAATAAGAAAAATACTTTATGTAAATTGAAAGGAATATTTACTTTTGAATCATATTGTATTTTTATTTTTTTGTATCATCGACTATATATAGGGTTATAATATTTAAGTTTATACCAATAGTTATTCATATAATTTATAGAACATAGCAGTATCATAATATTATCCGCAAATCGTGCGGGTACTAATACTAGTATTATTGTGGAGGCCAAAGTTAGCCTGGCACTAACCCAACAGTAATCCCATGCCAAATCCAACCACGCTTAGCCAACTAGGCAGACACGACTCGTCGTATCATCCAATCCAACATGAGTTTGTAGCTGAAATGTCAAAAATTATCACGACCCCAAATCCTAAACCGGCCGTGATGGCGCCTATCATTGAACTAGGCTAGCCAACAATCACATATTTACATTATTCCTTTCAAAAATTCCCAAATCGTTATTAACATTTCATAAAACGTATATAAATCTTTCTATTTTTAAAGCAAAACAAACAAGCTAAACCATCTACAACCATTCCCAAGATCCGGAGCCAACATGTCATGAGCATCTAAGAATACTACCAAGGATACTACTGTCACAATACATAAATCTCAGAACAGGGAAACTAGTACAAAACAAGGAAGGGAAGCAGAGATGCTGTGAGCGCTGAATAGCTACCTCGATGTCCCAACTCCGGCTCCACGCGTAATAAGAAAGCTAGTGCTCTGCACCAGCACCTGAATCTGCACACAGAGGTACAAGGAGTAATGATGAGTACGCCAACTCAGTAGTAATGAAAATAAATCAGGTCTTGAGCAGTAAGAAAACACACATGATCAAATCATCAAGTCACAATAAACAGTCTTTCTTTCCAATAGTGTATACATTAAATCAGTACGCTTGAAAAGCCAATTTCAGTAAAACTCCTTTGAAAAAGATATGGTTTCGAGTAAATTCAGTGAAATACCCAAAAAGTATTAGTTTTAAGATGAAATGAATCATAAATAGTCACTCAGGTAAAGCAAGTATCATAAACCACCCCTCGGGCAAGTCACAACTCAGAATCAGTCACTCAGCATACCTCACAATCACTCAACATCAACCCCTCGGGAAACCTCACTGTTACTCATGCCTCCCAATCACTCGTCGCTCGTCACTCGCACTCAGTAGGTACCTGCGCTCCCTGGGGGTGTACAGACTCCGGAGGGGCTCCTACAGGCCAAGCGCTATAACAAGCCAAATCATGGCCTCAATCACTCTGGCACTCGGCTTCTCTCATATCATAACAGCGTAACATGTTGCGACGCGCAGCCCGATCCAATATCATATCCTCACAAATAAGGCCCTCGACCTCACTCGGTCATCATATACAATGTAACATGCTGCGGCGCGCAGCCTGATCCATAATATCCTCACAACATTGGCCCTCGGCCTCACTCAGTCAGAAACCTCTCAAAAAGCCGCTCGGGCTATCAGTAAAACGAGGTACTCGACCCAAAATATCATTTTAAATCACTAATAATGTAAATAAGACTGAGTTTTGAAATCAGTTAAACATAGCATGACTAAGTGTAAAACATGAATCAACACAGTGAGGAATAGTAGTAAATAGCCCCCAAGGGGTCCAAAAAGGTCGGCACAAGGCCCCAAACATGGCGTACAACCCAAAAATACGGTAATAGTCTTAAAAGACAATTTATCATATGATTTAGTAATAATTACGCAACTCATAGTTTCCACGGGAAGGACCAAGTCTGAATCCCTATTCAGTGCACGCCAACCGCTCGTCATCTAGTGTGTGCGTCACTCCAAAACATCGAGAAGATGCTAAGTCCGGGGTTTCATACCCTCAGGACAAGATTTAAAGTCATTACTTACCTCAAACCAGCCTGAAAAGCTACTTCGCAATACTCTTCCCCCTCGAATCGGCTCTTGAATGCTTTGAATCTATCAAAACCAGATTTATCACATCAAAATATGCTAGGGAGATGAAACCCAATCGAAAAATATCAACATTAGGCACAACTCCCGAAATTGGCTAAACCTGACCCCCGGACCCACATCTCGGAACTCGATAAAATTTACACCATAATGATCCTCATCCTCTCATGAGTCTATACATATCAAGAACACTGAAATCGGAGTTCAAATGACCCCCCAAATCCCCATTAGAAGGTCTCTTAATCTCAAGCCCTAATTACCCCTTTTTACACTGATTTTCCCCAAATTATCACAACTAATTAGGTCTTTAATCACATATAATTGAGTTATGATGTAAATAATCTTACCTCCAAGTGATTACCCTTTGGTTTCCTCAAAAATCCCTCTCAAAAGCTTCAATCCCGTATAAGAATGGTGGAAAAATGAACAAGGGTCACGGACTTGACTATTTAATACTGCCCAGGCCTTTCCTTCATCGCGATCGCGGACATCCAGTCACGATCGCGGAGAACAATTCCACAGCCTCAATTATTTACCTTACGCGATCGTGATTATCACCACGCGATCAAGATTCCTTATGAATTAAACCCACGCGATCGCGAACCTACCCACACGATTGCGTAGCACAACTGGCCACACCCACACGCGTCTCTCTATCTCTACGCGATCGCACTACTTAAGCTGCCCAACCTCTTTGATCGCGAACACACTTATGCGATCGCAGAGAGTAAAATCCTGCTCCCCTCAACTTGAACTACGCGATCGCGGTTCTTCTCACACGATTGCAGAGAAGGATTTCCTGCTGCACAAAAACCAGAAAACCATCAATTCTCTAAGGTCTGAAAATGCCCGTTTGATCGTCCGAAACACACCCGAGGCCCTCGGGACCTCAAGCAAACCTACCATCATATCCCATATCATCATTAAAACTTAGTCGAGTCTCCGTAACACCAAAAACAATGCAAAAAAACCAAAATCACATCAAATTCAAGCCTATGAACTTTGAAATTTCTAAGTTCCACCAATGATGCCGAAACCATCCAAAAGACCTCCGATTGACCTGAAACTTTGCACACATATCCAAAATGACATTACGAACATGTTCCAACTTCCAGAATTCCATTCCGACCCCGATAGCCTATTTTCCACTACCGACCAAAAATTATCAAAAACTAACTTTCGCCAATTCAAACCTAATTCTACACCAGACATCGCAAAAACATTCCGAACACACTCCTAAGTCCCAAATCACCTAAATAAGCTATCTGAGCCATAAAATCTGCATTCTGAGATCGGTTACCAATAAGTCAACTCCCGATTGACTTTTCCAATTATAAAGCTACTTTTAGAGACTAAGTGTCTCAATTCTCACCACAACCGCTCCGAACCCAAACCATCCGACTGCAACAAATCGTACACAGTGTAACCAATACATGACAAGGTAAAAACAAGAATAATAGCGCAAAATCTACGGAACGACCGACCGGGTCATTACATTCTCCTCCACTTAAACACACGTTCGTCCTCGAACGTTCGTAGAGTTGTTCCAAACACCACCAAAATTGTCGTGTAACCTACCATGCACACATTGCGAGGTGATCCCACGTCACCTTAACCCCTATAGGTCCCATAGCACCACACAGTTGAAATTTCGAAATCCAATCCTGACCCATAACCTTAGAACCAAATTTCCACTCCTGAAATAATTTACAAGATCAAATCCCACAACTATAAGCTGAAATAGTCTGCACACGCTGTATCAAGCCATATTCGTAACCCAAGATGAAATCGCCTAATATACCGCATGACTCAACCACCCATAGCGATGACTCCTAATCATAATAGCTTCTCAAAACAACCCAATACCGGTATATATCTTCTATCAAGCAATGCCTCGCTCTAACACTTCCATATACTGCCGATGATGAAAGAACACGTAGAAGCCAGCAACCATTCGTCCGATCAGCATCAATACCATCCAGATCCATAACTTGTGCAACTTGTGCACTCAATAACCACATCCCAAGAGCTCAATCATAAAATAGAGAAGATTCACACGAGAGGACTATCCTGCCATTAACTATTACCATCACAACATCATGCTAGAAGCCTGGCATACCGTAAAAATCAGAACACACGAATCTGACACCAAGGATCATACCTCAACCTAACTCTGCTGCAGTGCATGATCCCATCCAACCGCTGGACCACATGAAATACTCCAATCCACCTTGCTTAAAATCAATAACCATGCAAATTCCGACATCAATTACTCAAAGTTCATTGTCATAACCACGGGGGAAACCGGACGATACCATGCCACCCGAACCATAAAGAACATAACCAGTACGTCTAAATCCTGTAACACAAAATTACTTACCTTACTCAAATCTCGCTATAAAGCCCAGATAGAACCGCACCCTATGCACATACGACCAATGATCACAACTCCTCGAAACACTGAAAGGTAACTCATAGATCACTCCAAAATACGAATAGGCTCAATGACAATCGAATGGTACATCCGTCAACAATAGCAATTCAGAGTCAACACTTCCGACTCGGTGCATAACACACACTCACACTGGCCTACCAATAACTCTAAGTCAGCTCTGGTCACCCACAATAGGTAGATAACTCTCTGAAAGTTCATAATGATTGAATCATTGAATATACTAACATCTAGGGGTGTTCATTCGAATCGGTTTATCGATAAATCGAATCGATTATTTGTTATCGGTTTATCGGTATCGGTTTATCGATTTATCGATTTCGATTTCTAGTTCAAAATTTTCCTTATCGAGTTATCGATTTCGATTTCGATTTTGTCCTCTTCGGTTATCGGTTTATCGATAAATCGAATCGATTATTTGTTATCGGTTTATCGGTATCGGTTTATCGATTTATCGATTTCGATTTCTAGTTCAAAATTTTCCTTATCGAGTTATCGATTTCGATTTCGATTTTGTCCTCTTCGGTTATCGGTTTATCGATAAAACGATAAGATATACTAAAAAAGCAAATATACCCTTATTCTATAATACCCTTTCCTTTACCCTAAGTCCCTAACCTTATTATTTCCTCTACCCACCTATTATTTCCTCTACCCATACTATAAATTAGCCAGAACAACATTCAGATTTCCTCCCATGCAATATAATGTTTTATAGATTCGGCTTGAGTTTTCTGATAGGCGATGAAGTCGTGGAGTTCATCCTTCGAGCATTGTCTTTGCAACATCAACCAGTGTCGGGCGAAGATCATTAGAAGCTCGACCAAGCACAGTGTAGCCTTCCTTGTCCTCAGCATCGACATTTGCTCCATGTCGTATGAGAAGCATAACTACCTGTCAAGTAAAAATAATCACCATGTGTATTATTGTTTGTTACGTAATGTCATAATAATTCTAAATATCTACTTATCCTTAAGAATGTTCTTTTCAACCAATTTTTTTTTCAATAATTGCAAACACCACAATAAATCAACCTTAGTACCAAATGTATTCAAGAGAGCATTAGCAGTGAACTCTTCAGAGCACATGTAAATTTGATTTGGGTAGAATACTAACATTAAGGAAATAACAGCTCATGGAAATAATAGTGAACTCTTCAGAGCACATGTAAATTTGATTTGGGTAGAATACTAACATTAAGGAAATAACAGCTCATGGAAATAATAGTGAACTCTTCAGAGCTCATGTAAATTTGATTTGGTTAATTAATTTTATTGTATTGCTTAAAATAGTTAAATAATATATTAATTGCTTGACTTGTTAATATATATTCTTATTAGATTTTACTAATTTTGGCAAAGAAGATTCCACCGACGATGTTTGCTAGAGTTTGTTAGATGCTATGTAAGTTGACACAATTTTTATGTTATAAACGATGTTCGTCTTATTTTAGCTTCTTTTTGTCCATATTAGTTAAGCGTGTTTATAGCGATATACTTTCCGTGGAATCCCGCAAATTTTCTTATTGGTGTAATCGATAACCGAATCGATAAGCCCCAAAAATCAATAAATCGAAATCGAAAAAATCGAAACCTTATTCAAACGATAACAATAAGCATATGTACAAATCGATAATCGATAAGTAATTATTGATAAGGATCAAAATCGAATCGATAAATCGAATGCACACCCCTACTAACACCTGACTAGCTTTGCTTGCATCCTCGTAATTCACAACTACAAAAATAATCTGTTTATGAAAACTCCCTGTCTCGAAGTCCCTTAAGCGCACTAATTACTATATCTGATCTCCACTCCACCGCTCGAATATATAACACATCCCTGATACTCAATCATTCCACGAGGGATACCCCTAAAATTCTTCCGTGACACCAAGCAACCTTGAATATCAGCAGTGATCCAACAGAAGAGCGTCGTAACACCAATGAAGCACCCTTAACCCAACACATTTCTCTTTCTGGATGTATACCCTCATCAAGCCACCCAATAGTGGTATCCTTTACCCAGTCATCTGAAACTGCCAGTGCTGACCTTCCTTCCAGAACTGAACCGTGACCTCACATATGCCACTTTCCACTATACACAAAATACCGCATACGCCATGCAATCCTATGATAAGTATGAGAACTTCATACTCCCTTCCTAGCCACAAACAACTACGTACCATACTGGTCTAGAACTTTCCATTGATCCCATTTAGAAGCAAAATCACTATACATCACATGGCCCTCACGCCAGTAGAAAATACACATCTCTAACCGTGGTAGAAACCCTCAAGAACTCTCCGAATCCCATTTGTACAACACCAAACCGTCAGGACTGAATCCGTCTAACTCAACCAAGCTACGCATGCCACCAAATCCCAAGAGAATTTCTAAGAAACACTTGTAACAACTCATTACTTCATAACACCCACATAACTAATCATATCCCTTATTGTTTATCATGCCGATCCGACCTACTACCAAGTTGTCCTATTCATTCAAGTTCCTTCTGACTTACCTTCACATTGATACTTCCTCTTGCTATAATACCGCAATTCTCAATCTAGACTCACCGCACGAAACCCGAGCATAAAATATAAAGTCTAAGGCTCATAAGCCGCTGAGTACTCCCTCAAATATCCCCAAAAGCACCCCATTAGAAATACTCACCCTGAAGAGACTTCCTGCGAGTTTAAAGTCATTACCTTCACTTTCCTGATACTGATGGATAGAATCCATGATAAGGGAAATACACCACAAGCCTTGACACCTTCCTCGTAAATCGCAGTTCTAGCCCCTTTCACACCTTGAAGATCCTCAATCGCTACATATAACCTTGAATCCGTCTGAACCATTCTCAAACGTCATTCACTCTATGCAATTTCAATTACACTAACCAAGTAAACAGAACGACCTGACCCCGCTTGCAAACCACATACTAGGAAAGTAATCCACACCTTTGAAGAAACAAGCACACTCATACATTGCACACACTACACTTACCAGTACAACTTAATCATTAAATAAATTCCATTATCCGTAAAGTACATTACAACCTGTATCGAAGAAATTCCATTACTCGAGCCATTCCCAGACTTCACCTCTGCAGGTCATAACTGATTCACCAACATACCTCGAACAGAAACCTATACAACACATAATCGTGTAAATCAACTTATCATTAGCGGACTCCCCCACTTGGCTCAAAGCCACAAATCAAGACAAATAATAACTCACGATGCCCATACACTATCACCGCCACCATACTGGGGTGAGGTTCAATTAAATCCTCCATAAGCTCATATGACCCAAACCATCTAACCCTCAAATCGTATGCAAATTTTTTATTCACCATAGTAATGGTCACGCCAACTCCCACAAGCGATCTAAACTCAAATTCTAACATACATCATTTACTGATAAAGAGAACTTACTGCGGATAAACATAAGGATCACACACCTTAGGAAAACCCGCAAGAGATACCGCTACCTGCTTAACCTCAAAATGATATCTCCCTATACACTTCCGAAAATCATAGCTATCACGCAATCACTATACCTTCCTACATTAGCACACGACCACTGCCTGCCCTGGAGACATCCCATTAAGCGGTATAAGAACCTGAAGCTGATGGCAATACTAACACTAGAGTTGTGGTCAAGGGAATCTTGAGCTTCTGGAAGCTCTACCCACCCTCGTCTGACCCCATGTATACCTTCATTGGACACCACGTGTGCCAAGAATGCTACTGAACTGAGCCAAATATTCACACTTGGAGAACTTCGCACAAATCTTCTCCTCCCTATATCCTTGTAATACCATCATCAAATGCTGAGTATGCTACCCCTGGCTATGAAAGTACAAGATGATGCCATCAATAGATACAATAACAAAGGAGTTACAACACGGTTGAATATATCGTCAATCAACTACATGAACGATGTTGGGGCATTGGTCAGCCCAAAAGACATCACCAGGAGCTCATATCACAACAGGAAAATCCACTCCACTCCACAACTACGCTACATGAGAGGTCCTTGAACACACTCACAACTCGAAGCCATATTCTAATTCAATACAGAAGTCAAATACTCAATGGTTCTTGCCATATCTCCCGCCAATCCATTTTTGTCACAATCAAACAACCTGAACACATCACCCATTAGGTCACACTCACCATGTAGTCACCTAGTCACAAAGTTCCATCAATAAGGACACTAACATACATATAAGTCCCCAAATACGTGTGCTCACA
Source organism: Nicotiana undulata (assembly GCA_005239495.1). Classification (NCBI taxonomy): domain Eukaryota; kingdom Viridiplantae; phylum Streptophyta; class Magnoliopsida; order Solanales; family Solanaceae; genus Nicotiana; species Nicotiana undulata. The sequence continues at coordinate 1,646 of ML295074.1, read as the reverse complement.
CAAACGAAATCTCAGCACTCAAGTGTAATGACCCGGTCGGTCGTTACGTATAACCTGCATTATATTCACTTTTATTGCCTTGTCATAGGTTGGTTATATTGTTTATAATGTGTTAGAGTCAGTTGGCTCGAGTTCAGAATGGTTATAGTGAGAAGTTAGCCATTTAGTCTTTAAAAATAACCTTATAGTTGGAAAATTCAACTGAGAGTTGACTTTTTGGTAAACGACCTTGAAATGTGGATATTATGGCTCGGATAGCTTTGTCAGGTGATTTGGGACTTAGGAGTGTGTTCAGAATATTTTTGTTATGTCCTGTGTAGAATTACGCTTGAATTGGTGGAAGCTAGTTTTTGGTGATTTCCGGTCGGCAGTGGAAAATAGGCTATCAGGGTCGAAATGGAATTCAAGAAGTTGGAACAGATTCGTAATGTCATTTTGGATATTTTTACAAAATTTCAGGTCAATCGGATATGTTTTGGATAGTTTCGGCATCGTTGGTGAATTTAGAAATTTCAAAGTTCTTAGGCTTGAATCCGGTGTGATTTTGGTGTTTCGATGTTATTTTGGATGTTCCGAGAGTGAAATTAAGTTTGAATGATCATAATTTATGTTTTGTTATGTTTAGTTGGGGTCCCGAGGGGATCGAGATTGATTTCGTATGGTTAACAGGCATATTTTATCTTGAAAAGACTGTTGTTTTTCTGATGTTATTGCAGCAGGGAATTGTTCATCGCGATCGTGTAGCAATGGTCACGATTGCGTAGAGTAATCTGAGGGTCAGGCTATTTTGTGCATCGCGATTGCAAGATCAGGACCGCGATCACGTAGGCGAGCAGTGTTGGTTCGTGCGATCGCGTGGGTCTTGGCGCGATCGCGTAGGGTTAGTGAGGCGCATGTTGGAAGGGGGCTAGTGTTCTTCGCGATCGCGTGTGATGGGTTGCGATCGTGTGGGGTTGAGTTCCGGTTGAATCGCGGTCGCATTTGAGGTTCCGCGATCGCGTAAGGTCTTTTTAGGGTCAGTGGAAATTGCTCTTCGCGATCGCGTGGGAACTCCCGCGATCGCAGTGAAGAAAGAATTGGGCAGTATTTAAATAAACCCTCCGCGACCATAACCCAGTTTTCCACCATTTTTGTACGGGAAGAGAGCTTTGAGGCGATTTTGAAGAGAGGAAATCATTGTTCTTCATTGAGGTAAGGATTTTGGACCCTAAAACTCGATTATATGTGATTAAGGACCAAATAACAGTGTTTAATTTATGGAAATCAGTAGAAAAAAGTGAAGTTAAGGCTTAAGATTATGAGACCTTTTAGGGATGATTTAAGGGGTCAAACGAACTCCGACTTTTGAGTTCTTTATATGTATGGACTCGTGAGATGATGAAGAGGATTTTGGTATAAAATTTGTCGAGTTCCGAGATGCGGTCCCGGGGGTCGGGTTTTGGCTAATTTCGGGTTTTGTGCTAAAATTGATATTTTTCAATTGGAATTTATTCCCTTAGCATAATTGGATGAGAAAAATCTGATCTTTATAGATTTGGAGCACTCGGAAGTTGATTCAAGAGGTAAGCGGGTTGCAGAGTAGATTTTCGGGCTAGTTTAAGGTAAGTAATGTCTTTAAATCATGTCCTGAGGGTATGAAACCCCGG
>ML295072.1:19008-39577 GCA_005239495.1 Nicotiana undulata | reverse complement strand
GCGATCGCATAGGCTTAAGGGGAGGGGTGGTCAGATTGCTCTATGCGATCGCATCACCCCATTGTGAGATTGTGACACCCCGGTTTTGGGAGCTTACGTTTGTTTTTACGTTTGTTATGTTCTTACTTTCCGCATTTAAAGTTTTGTTATTTTTATTAGCGATGTTTGAAGGATTCTGTTGGGAATATGAAAAAGGGAAAAACATGTTATCGATTTTCGGTTAAACGGTTGTCCCACTATTATCTCAGTATGTGATGGAAATTGGTTGAAGTTGACGAGTTAGCGTTTTATTTCGTATTAAATGATTTTAAATTGCTATTGCAAGTTATACGTTGGCTGGCCTAGCGGGTTCAACGTTAGGCGCAGTCACGGCCTAAAGGGTGGGAATTTGGGTCGTGACATGTAGAAAACTCACTACCTCATAAGTACCCAACGGACTGATCATATCCATTGTTGTGTTGATCCAACCTACTGCCAAGTTGTCCTATTTTCTCCGAGTTCCTTCTGAATTTCCTTCAAAGTGATACTTCTCCTTACCATAATACCAAAATCCTCAACTAAAACTCACCACGCGAGACACCCTAGCATAAAACCACACCGCCCTAAGGCTCATAAGCCGCTGAATGTTCTCTTAAGCACCCCAAAAGTACCACAACTCAAATACTTACTCTGAAGAGAATTTACTGCGAATCTAAAGCCATTACCTTCACCTTCCTGATACTGATATGAAAAACCCATAATGATATAGAAATGCCACAAATTTTGCCGCATTCCAATGTAAATCTCAGTTTCTAGCCAAATTTACATCCTGAAGATTCCCAATTGTTACATATAAATCTTGAATCCATCAGAACCATTCTCAAGACTCATCCACTCTACTCAAATCTCAATTAAGCTGATCAAACAGATCGAACGACCTGTGCCCCATGTGCATACCAACACCCTAAGAAGTAATCCACACTCCTAAGCAACCGAGCAATCTCCTACTCCATGCACACTACCTCCTCCACAACTACTTCCATGATTCCCACATGCCCATAGAGTGTGATACCACCTGTATCCAAAAATTCCCTTACTCGAGTCATTCTCAATCTCAACAACGGTAGTCATAACTGATTCATCAGTTTACCTCAAACCGAAACCAGTACAACAAATAATCGTGTAATCAACTCGTCGACAGCAGACTCCACCACTTGGCTGAAAGCCATAGATCAATACACACAATAATTTACAATGCCCATACTCTATTACTGCCATAATACAACAGTGAAATCCAACTAAATCCTTCATAAGATCATATAACACAAACCATCTAATATCTCAAAACATCTGCAATCTCGCATTCATCCTTGTAGCAATCAAGACAACTCTCATAAGCAACCCGAACTCAAATTGCAACATATATAATTCACTGGTAAAAGAGAACTCGATACAAAACAACATAGGGATCGCACAACCTCAGGACACCCCGCAGGAGATAACCCACCTGCTTAGCCTCAAACTGACATCTTTCTATACCCTTCCACAGTCACAACTACTCCATAATTACTTAATCTTCCCGATTCCGAACTCACAATAAGACATGAAAATCTACTTCACTCTACAACTAAACAACATGGGAGGTCCTTCAACACACCCATAACTCGAGGCCATACGCCAAATCAAGGAAGAAATCAAACACCCAACTGTCCTTGTTACATCTCAATTTAACTCTTCCCATCACAATTGAACAATCTGAACACATCTCGCAGTCACATCATACTCACCACATAGCCATCCATCCACCCATCGATCTACGAAATCCATTCATAGGGACACTATCGGATGTACAAGTCCAAAAGCACGTGCTCACACAATCAAAACCTATGTACTCAAGCTAGAGCCACCACCCGACCTCAAGTCCTCCAGACTGGCCCATCACCAGCACACTGAAATCACATCTCGCACCTCATCCATGGAATCCCAAGCTGTCGGTGCAGGGCCGATACCGAGTGTTCACATGCGCATACGAATGCGTGGAAGGAATTCAAAGAGTTACACTTCAAGCTGAATCAATGCCGCACGATAAGGAAATAAAGATGTGAAGTATATCCTAAATGTCATGTAGCCTCTCGAAGATAGGTATGGACGTCATCATACCGATTCACAATACTCTACTAGACACTTGCTCATTACTTGTGGAACCTATGAACCTAGAGCTCTGATACCAACTTATCACGACCCAAAATCCAACTAGTTGTGATGGAACCTAACCCATCCCACTAGGTAATCCAAATAATAGCTATCAAATTTCAATAATCTTAACAAGTCAATTGAACAAAATAATTTATCTGAATCTATTTCATTTCCCAAGGACTGGTAGTACAAACCATGAGCTTCTAAGAATAGAGTTTACAAGGAGGAAATGAAATAAAACATAGTCTATTTTAAAAGTACATAAAAACACAATTTAATCTAAGGCTACCCCGAACAACAGAGGCAGCTACACATGGACGTGGGTACATCTTCAAATCTAGCAACTCTTGAGCACAACGACAACTGCAGTAAACATCTGCACGCAATGTGCAGAAGTGTAATATCAGTACAACCAACCCCATATACTGAATAAGTAACATACCTAACCTTAGGTTGAAAGCAGTGACGAGCTGGAACAAAGGTCGGGTCCAACACCAATAACAAATAGCAGTTCATAACAACGTAATGCATATAAATAAGAAGGTAACTCAGAGATATAATAATGCTCAGCTCTTTTAACAGTTTTCCAAAAATAGTTCCACTTTTCAAGAATATCAGTGTAAACTGAAATCCTTTACCGAAATCGTCGTAACATATGAGATAGTTTGAAAACTGTAATTTTTCTCAAAGATCATTTCAACAATAAGTAAAAAGTTTCATTTTCTTTCCAGACAACAAGTATAAAACCCCTCTATAGGCCCACATATCAATGCGTGTAAAAAAATCATAAATGATGTGATACCACACAACATGAGGAAAAATACGTCTCTATGCATGTATTTCATGTATGCATGCCATGCCATGTATCCCAGGGACGAATAATGTACTCACACTCTCATAGTACTCAATCTCACTATCTCACTCTTTCCACTCATCAATGCTCAACCACTCGGTACTGTATATGGCCCATACGGCCTAGGGAAGATCCATCCCGGAGTATATACATCACTGATCATCAATCACTCAGTACAGAGGAAGGCCAATCCAGCCCCATGGTGAAGATCCCTCTCCAAGTATATAATGCTTCGGACAAGATCCATGTCCAGGGAAGATCCATCCCTCAATATAATCAACCGCGCTCACTAGGGGTGTGTACAGACTCCGGAGGGGCTCCTACAGCCCAAGCGCTATCATAAGCCAGATCTAGGCAAAAATCAATATAACATATTGCGGAGTGAAGCCCGATCCCATAACTGTCACTCACAATCATGCTCTCAACCTCACTCAGCCATCAATCTCTCTAGTCTCACTCTCGGGATCACAATGTCATGAAACTAGCCCGGCAACAATGATATGATGTATAAATAAATAACACTGAGACTGAGATATGATATGAATGCATGAATATAATTGAGTGCAGAATATTAATGAAATCAATGAGATGACATCAAGAAACGACCACTATGGTCCTAACAATACCAACATAAAAATCGAAACATGATATCTAGCACGATTGACAACTCAGATACTTTATCTCATGGTGGAAACACAAATATCAACAAATAGGGCCACTATAAAATGCCATGTGAACCTCAAATTCCCAACACACAGGGTGCATGCCCACACGCCCGTCACATAGCATGTGCGTCACCTCAATACCAATCACATAACACGTATTGCGGGATTTTATACCCTCAACACTAAGTTTAGAAGAGCTACGTACCTCGAACGAGCCAATACCAATGTCGAGCAGGCCAAGAGATGCTCCAAAGATACCATCCCGCGCGTTCCGACCCCCAAACGACTCGAAACTGACAAACAACAATTCAAACACATCACACTATGCTAAAAGAACCAATTCCGATCATAAAAGATCGAATCTTGAATCAAAGCCCGAAATCAGCCAAAAAAGCCCAACCCGGTCTCGCACCTAGGAACCCAACAAAACTCACAAAATCCAATAACCCATTCAATTACGAGTCCAACCATACTAGTGTCACTCAAGTCCAACTCCAATTCGATGTTCAAAACTCAAAAATTCATATTATGAAACTTTAGGCCAAAACCCCCAATTTCCTCCTTAGAGACCGTCAATCAAAAGCTAATCGAAGATAGATTCATGGAAAACAATCTAAACCGAGTAAAGAACACTTACCCCAATCTTTGTGACGAAAATTGCTCCAAAAATCGCCTCAATCCGAGTCCAAAATGTTGAAATATGAAGAAAGAACCAAAACCTCGATTTTATGACTCTGCCCAGTTCTTCGACACCTGCGCATAAGTGGCCTCTTCCGCGACCTTCGCTTTTGCGAAAAGGGCTCGCATTTGCGAGACAAGCCGCTTCTTCGATGGCAATGACCGCATATACGGTAACGCTTATACACGATTCCCTCCACATATTCGGACCTTCATACCTCCATGAAACCTCGCACCTGCGACACTTGGATCGCATATGCGGCCATCGCACCTGCGGAATGCCAATCGCAAGTGCGAAACACCATAACCAGCAGCCAACTTCAGCAACTTCTGAAATCTCCAACTTGATCCGTTAACCACCCAAAACACACCCGAGGCCCTCGGGACCTCAACAAATGATACCAATAAGTCCAATACACATATACGAACTTAGTCAAACCCTCGAAATACTCAAAACAACACCAAAACACCAAATCCACCTCGGATTCAAGCATAAGAACTTCTAAACTTCCAAATTAGGCCAATGACGCCGAAACCTGCCAAGCCTCGTCCGAATAACCTCAAATTTTGCACAAACGTCACAAATGACACTACGAACCTACTCCAACTTCTATAATTCCATTCCAACCCCGATATCTAATTTTCCACTGCCGACCAAAATCGCCAAATTTCCAACTTTCGCCAATTCAAGCCTAATTCTACCATGGACCTCCGAATTACATTCCGGACGCGCTCCTAAGTCCAAAATCGTCTAACGGAGCTAACGGAACCATCAAAATGCACATCTAGTGTCAAATTCTAGAAAAGTCAAACTTAGTCAACTCTTTCAACTTAAAGCTCCCACGACGAATTCAATCTTCCAAACCGATTCCAAATAACTTGAAACCCCAAAACTGACGATTCACATAAATCACCATACATTATAAGGAGCTACTCATGCCCTCAAACTACCGAGCGAAATGCAAATGCTCGAAACGACCGTTCGGGTCGTTACATTCGGGTACGTTTCAAATGAGTTGCAGATCATTTTCCATGTTTGGGCAGACCTGTTCTGGTGCGAGTGCACCTATAATGGATGGGCCGCAAGTGCGAGTCCAGAAATGCGGACTTGAGGCTACAGAACTGGAGCTGGGCTAGTGGATCCAAGGACCGCAGAAGTGGAAGCGCATATGCGCTTGGAGTTCCGTAGATACGGGTGGTCAAGCACTTAGTGGACCTCGTACATGCAATGAAGGGACTGCAGAAGCGGTGTTGTAGGTGCGGCATTTTGGCTCATAGATGCAGAATAGCTGGGTAGATTAATATTTCGAAGGATTTGGTCATTGTTCATTATTTAGGGTTGTGGAGTTTGGTTGGAGGCAACTTTGGGAGACTTTTCACCACAATTGAAGGGGTAAGTGAACTTCACTAGATTTTGATGTTAGATATTGATTACTCATGGATTAATACACCTAATTTATGTGAATTAACGACGGAATTTGGAGTTTTTTATTATGTTTTTTAGAATGAAAATTGATGATTTGAGGGTCGATTTGAGGTTCGATTTTGATGAAACACATATATTGGGACTCGTATCGTTGGGTGTTCGGGATTTGTGAGTTTCGACGGATTTCAGGATGCAAGATCAGGGTTGACGTTTTTGGTTGACTTTGCATAATTGATTCAAGATCATAATTTTGTTGTTTGGGGTTATTTTCTATAGCTTTTATTGATGATATTACGTTGTTTTGACTAGATTTGAGTCGCTTGTAGGTCGATTCGCGTGGAAGAACTTTTTGAAGTATTGATTCACGCGCTTTGAGGTAAGTAACATGTCTAATCTTGATTTGAGGACAATTTTCTCCATTGGCTATGATATTTTAGATATGTTAGGGGCTGACGCATGTGCTAGATGACGGGCGTACGTGCGTGCACCGAGGTAATTCATGGATCGGGCATACCTTAGGTTATTATATGCCTTGTTTGCTATCATGCCTCATTATATCCATATTTTTTCTACTTGTATGATTATTTGAGCTATGATTCATGCTAGAAATCATGTCTAGGCTATGTGGTTATTTGTTTGATACATGATAGGGTTATTCCTGATATTTTGAGTTGTTTGCCTTAATTGTAGACATACTCTCAGTCATGATGCTATATTCGTGTATGATATCTCGGTTGCAGTGCATTCTTGTTATGATTTCTCACATGTTATTGATGCATCATATACGTAGCACCGTTGGATTGAGTACTGTGAGATGTAGTTAGTTGAGACTTGAGCAGTTGATGATTGAGATTGGGCCATAGATCCGAATTGGTGTTGATTTTGAGGTGAATCGTATGCCAGGACCCATATTAGGCTTAGTGGTACTGACTAGGGGGTGACGCGTGCACCAAGCCCCATGATAGGCTGTGTGTTATTGATTGGTGGATTATATTCGATCAACGCCTGGGCAAGGATCCGCTCCTCCGGAGTCTGGTAGTCACAACGAGCGCACGCAAAAGATTATATGTATGTGCTTGAGTGAGGGACTTATGTCGGACACTCGTACAGTGCTGAGTGATGATGTTGTGTGTGAGCGTTCAGGGGCAATTGTGCCAGGAACTATACATGTGCTGAGATATGATATACTCGATGAATTAATCACGATATTTGTTGATTTTAGTAAGATTACTCGTCATGCAGGTACCAACTTGTGATTCTTCATTTATGTTTGATGGTACTAGAAGTCTTTATTTGGTATTTTAGACAGGAAATCATTGTTAAATTAAAAACATCATGCTTAGAAAACTCCTATTCATTTAAAACATAACTCGTGTTCGTTTAAAACTTCTGTCATAATTCCTTGTAATTATTATTTTTATCCTAGGTTTTTCTATTATTTTTAGTAAAATTCTCCAATAAATTATTATATCTTTATTCCACTCTTGTTTTGTTTTTTGTTCTTTCTAGATAAATAACCTAGTCCTAAAATTGTTATTGCAATATTTTTCTACACAAGCATTAATCAATTATAGTTATTGATACTTACAATATTTTTTTTTTGATTTTTCATATTTTTTTATTTGAGATAACTTTTTTTTTTGGCAATTTTTGTCATTGCCAGGTCATTCACTTATTATTTTTTTTATTCAATTTCCTCTTATATTGTATTATGTGTAACAATCTCTTTTAACTTTTTTTTATTACTGTCACAACCCACTTCTTGCAAAAGTAGTGTGCATTGTCCATTGCAATGTATGCGATTTGAGTTTTATATCGGTATTGTAATGTGCTAATATGGGGTATATATAGCCTTGGGCTTTCCCACCTCAATAGCTAGCTTTAGGGATGTAGTTCTCCTTAGGTTGTATCAATGGTATCAGAGCCACCCACCATCCTCCATGCCCACCATGCCATGGATGGTGACGTCAGTATTGCAGTGTTTGCTCGGGGCTAAAAATGTCTAGCACAACCAACCATTTAGGACGAGCGGAGCGTGGTGGTTTATTATGGTTTATTGCAAGGTATGAGACTTGAGTCCCACATCGATATTGTAATGTGTTGGTATGAAGTTTATATTGTCTTGGATTCTCCCACCTTAATAGCTAGCTTTTGGGGTGGTTCTCCCTAGTTGTATCATAGTGTATAACTTTTCCTTTTTCTAGTTTTTGTAAATTTCAAAATTTTTATTTAACTTATTGTGAAGTTGAGGTTCTAGTTCTTTGTTTTGGCTTTTAAATAATGTATTTAGTATTTGGCTAAGCTTATAAGCTGATTAAACTGGCTTATAAGCACCTTTTGACTTATCTACTCGTTTGGTAAAATTAAAAGTGCTTATAAGAAAAAAATATTCTGTTATCAAAATTCAAATACCATAAGTTGGTCTCCCCCAACTTATCAAAATTTCAGCTTATAAACACTTTAAGTTGACCAAAATATTTACTATTCTATTCGTAAAATACTTCTTTTTAAAACAAAACTCTTCCTATAGTTTTATGTTATCCCAGTTCTTCATAAAACCTAAACAGTCGTTGCCTCTCTACCGTGTCATTGCTTCCTCTGTTACATGCTTCTTTCACTCTTCTCTGCAACTATCAGACAAATTGCAGGTAATTTGTCCCTTTCATCCCAAGATATGTTTTCATCATCCTACGTGCTTCCAGAGTAAGTTATGCCTATTTACTTGTTATTATTGTAGGATATATAGCACAATATTCTATTCTTGTAAATAGCATCAGTATCCTCCTAAAAAAGAGCTTGGCAATGGCTTGATTAGTAGTAGTAAGTAATAACAGTCAAATCATCATATTTTTTTGTGTGGATAAGATTATTTTGTTTATGGTAACTTACGTCAATTACTAGCAGTACTGTTTATTCATTAATAATCCTTCAGTGGAGAGAAATAATGGATAAAATTACAAATACAAGTGAGTTTTTTTCTTTCTTTGTTTGTCTGCTTTGCATAATGGATGAGTTATTAATTATTTCAGCTGGGCCGCAATGTTTTGCTGATTTGCTTTCTCATAGATTCTTTTCTGGGTAGTTTATTTTTGTAGTTTCTGTATATAAAAGTTCCTATATGTTCCATATTTTTATTTAAAAATCGCCTTTTATTTTGTCCTAGACTGAGTGGCAGTGGGTTGTCAAATAGCTACTCCATTACTATTAAACAAGCTTGTGTAGTTATATGTGTACATTTATAGCTAAATCTTATAATCTCTTCAGATTGTTAACATTCAATTATGGGAGAACGACATAATGCTACGTGGGAAGAATATGCACATATTAAATTAATTGAATTGTGTGAGCAAGAAGTTAGAAAGGAAATAGGCCAAACACTTACTTGTCTAAAGATGGATGGAAGAATATGGTAAATGAGTTCAATAAGAAGACGAGACTAGAATATACTAGAAAACAAATGAAAATTTATTGGGATAACATGAAATCACAGTGGACTCTTTTTAAGCAGTTGATGAGAGGTGAGACAAGTTTAGGATTGTACCCCACAAAAATAATAATTATTGCAGATGAAGATTGGTTGGAGCGAAAAATTAAGGTACATTGCTTGCCCTTTTCTATAATTATTTTATAACTCTATTAATTGTTAGTTTCATTTATTTGCTTAAAGTAATTTTAAATTCTTTTTTATAGGAGAATTCTAAATACAAAAAATTTAGAAACAAAGACCTTTCGTTGATATGGTTTCGTTACGATGCTTTATTTACTGATATCATTACCACCGGAGAGAGAGCACGTGCAACAAATCAAGAAGAAGAGTCGGAAGTTGGGTTAGATCAAGATGATGATGGAACACATGATGTTTATGATAATGACATAGAACAATGAAATGATGAAAGAAGCAATGAAATTCATGACTTGTATAATATGGATTCAATTACGTTTCACGAGCCATCGATTAGAAAGCGAAAGTCAATAGATGGCAGTGGCAGTAGCAGTCAAGTGAAAAAGAGCAAGACAAAAAATAATTCATTATCGCTAAAAGAGGAGATGCACTCCCTAATTGAGTTCATATCTAACAACAACACATCTAAATATTCAAATCCCACCATTGAGAAGTGCATGGACATTTTAGAAAATATTTATGGTATTCTTGGAGGGAGTGATATTTTTAATTGTGTTGTGAACTTGTTGACACAGAAAGAGATGCGACATGTATTTTTGAAGTTGTCTACCGAGGAAGCTAGGAAATCTTGGTTGGAGTACACCACCGACGATCCCTCGTGCCGAATAGCCCATCTGATCCAATTTGAGAAGTTGTTGATGATGCCTTACCCATATTACATTAGCGTTAGACATTTTAACTTGCCCTTTAAAGTATGTGTAGAAGGTTATATTTCTTAATACTTTGTTTCCTGTTTAGACATAATGGTGGATTAATCATTTCTTGTTTAGAAATTACGTGTTTTATTTTAGTAGATGACTATACTATCAACTTTGAAGTTAGTATTTGTCATTTTTAATTCATAACAGTAAGTATGTCTATTTCATTTCAGTTTAATGGAATGCTGGAACAACGAATTGTTAAATGACGAAAATGAAGAAGAGGATACTCAAGAAAATAAGAAATGGATGGCACTATGTCGAATAGCATGTAAGAGTATATTGATATATTATGAGAAATATATTTTCAAGGAACCATGTCGTACATCTAAACGCATTGGGAATATATTTATCCAAGAGATATTACATGAAAATGAGACTCAGTGTTATGAAAATTTTAGATTGAGGAAGTCAGTGTTTCTTCATTTAAGCAACGATCTAACTGATAAATATGGTCTTAAACCCACGCGTGGGATGTCTGTCTACGAGTAGTTAGGGATGTTCTTGATGATTTGTGCACATGATGTCGAAAATCGACTGGTACAAGAGATTTTTCAACATTCAGGAGAAACATTTCATAGGCATTTTCATAGTGTTCAAAAGGCCATTGGTAAGCTTGCAAGAGACATAATTCAACCACATCCAAGTTATAATGATGGTGTATGATATCACAAGCCATGTAATCAACGATATCTCCTTTCTTTAAAGTAAGTGACATACTTAATAATTACATTATTATATTTTTACATTTTAACTCAAAAAATTATCTGGTGTAAACTTATATTTAGTTTATACATGTATATATTTTTAGGATTGTATTGAACTTGGAGGCACATATGTCAAAGTAAGATTGCCTCAAGGTCAAGAGATACCATATATTGGGCGTAAAGGTTATCCTACTCAAAATATTCTTGTTGTTGTCGACTTTAATATGTGTTTTACATTTGCATAGAATGAGTGGGAAGGAGTAGCTCATGATAACCGTATATTTGGTGAAGCACTTCGTAGACCCGAACTGAATTTTTCACATCCATCCAGGGACAAATATGTAACGACCTGGCCGGTCGTTCCGTAGAAATTTCATTATTATTCCTATTTTTCCCTTGTCATAGGTTGGTTATACTGTTTATGATGTGTTAGAGTCGGTTGGCTCGGAATCGGAATGGTTGTAGTGAGAATTGAGACACTTAGTCTCTAAAAATAACTTTATAATTGGAAAAGTCAACTGATAGTTGACTTATTGGTAAACGGCCTCGGAATTCGGATTTTATGGTACGAATAGCTTCATTAGGTGATTTGGGATCTTAGGAGTGTGTTCGGAATATTTTTGTGATGTCCGGTGTAGAATTAGGCTTGAATTGGCGAAAGTTAGTTTTTGGCATTTTCGGTCGGCAGTGAAAAATAGGCTATCGGGGTCGGAATGGAATTCCGGAAGTTGGAACAGGTTCGTAATGTCATTTTGGATATGTGTGCAAAATTTTAGGTCAATCAGATGTGTTTTGGCTAGTTTCGGCATCGTTGGTGGAATTTAGAAATTTCAAAGTTCATAGGCTTGAATTCGATGTGATTTAGTGTTTTTGCGTTGTTTTTGGTGATTTGAAGGCTCGACTAAGTTTGTGTGATGTTATGGGATGTGTTGGTATGTTTTGGTTGAGGTCTCGAGGGTCTCGGGTGAGTTTCGGGTGGTTTCGGACCATTTGTAGGCCATTTCTAGTTGCTGGTTTTTGGATTCAGGGTGTACAGTGAGGTAGCATTAATCTGGATGCGTTAGCATAGAGAAAATTTGGAAAAATCTAGTTGTGCTATGCGATCGCATAAGGCTTCCCGTGATCGCATAGAGTAAAATTTCTGCTGCACTATCCCGACTTTGGAAGCTTATAACTCACAATATATAAGGAATTTGAAGATGATCCAAAAATGAAAGCTGTAGCTCTTGATGTCTAGTTTTCAGAAAGTTAATCCAATTATAATTTGGAGTTTTGTACAAAATGTTATGACTATTATACTAGAGTCTATCCGGAAGAGTTGGAGAAGGCTGTTGGAAAATTTGTTCTATGCGATCGCATAGAAAAGGCCGCGATCGCATAGGGTTAAATAAGGGCTGGTAAATTTTTTTCATCGCGAACATGAGGCATAGGCCGCGTTCGCATAGAGTAATCTGGGCAGTGTATTTAAATAGTCCCATCCGCGACCTTTGCCCACTTTTCCACAATCTTTGAACGAGAATAGAGCTTTTGGAGCTATTTTGAAGAGGAAAAATAATTGTTCTTCATTGAGTTAAGGATTTTGGATCCCATAACTCGATTATATGTGATGATGGACTAAATTAATAATGTTTAATAGGGGAAAAGCAATAGAAGGTGAAGTTAGGGCTTGAGATTATGAGGCCTTTTAGGACTGATTTGAGGGTCAAACGGACTCCGATTTCAGAGTTCTTTATATGTACGGACTCGTGAGATGATGAGGATCGTTTTGGTATAAAGTTTGTCAAGTACCGAGACCCGGTCCCCGAGGGTCGGGTTTTGGCTAATTTCGGGTTTTGTGTATGAAGTTGATATTTTTCAATTGGAATTCATTCCCTTAGCATAATTTGATGTGAAAAATCTGAGCTTGATAGATTTGGAGCACTCGAAAGTTGATTCGAGAGGCAAACGTGTTGTAGAATAGCTTTGCGGGCTAGTTTGAGGTAAGTAATGTCTTTAAATCCTGTCCTGAGGGTATGAAACCCCGGACTTTACACCCTTTCACGGATTTGGAGTGACGCACACACTGAATGACGAGTGTGGGGCATGCACGAATTGGAAAAATTGGAAAAATGTTCCTTTTTAGGCTACTATTGAGTTGCAAAACTGCTTTAAAAGCCTATTCTCTATAGTATTACTACGATTTGATATAATTGGGTTGTAAGCAATGTTTGGGGCCTAGTGCCGATCTGTTTAACCCCTTGGGGATATTTTACTGATATTCTCACTACTTTGAAACTATGATTTTACACTCAGTCTTTCTTGTGAAATTGTTGACACTCATATTTGATGATATTACTATTTCTTGAAATGAAATACTATTTTGGGTCGAGAACTCCGTTTTATTCATGGCCCGAGTGGCATGCTGAGAGTGTCTGACTGAGTGAGGCCGATGGCCAATGTTGTGAGGATGTTATGATATGAGAAGGCCGAGTGTCTGAGAGTGAATTATGCCATGATGTGGCTTGTTTATAGCGCTTGAGCTGTACAAGCCCCTACGAAGTCTTTACACACCCCTAGTGAGCGCATGTACCTACTGAGTGCGAGTGCCGAGTGATTGGGAGGCATGAGTGACAGTGAGGTTGCCCGCGAGGCTGATACTGAGTGATGGTGTGGTGCTGAGGAACATTATTACGAGTGATGATTATGGCCCGAGGGGCAGTTTTATGATGATATTTTACTGAGTTTTTGACTATGATTCACTACATTTTTCAAACTGATATTATTGAGAATTTTACTGAGAAATATTGGAAAGATATACTTGTTTCAAAGGATTTTATGGAAATTGGTTTTCGAACTTATGTATACTGTATTGAGACTTGACGTTTTACTGTTTTGTGGATTGGTGTATCTGTGCTGCGTGTTTCTTATTCTCAGACTGTGATTTATTTTCATTACTACTGAGTTGGCGTACTCATCATTACTCCCTGCACCTCTGTGTGCAGATCCAGGTACTGGTTCGGAGCAGTAGTCATCCGAGCTCGTCGTCATCAGCGTTTGGGATTTTGAGGTAGTTGCCCAGCGTCCGCAGCTTCTCCACTTCCCTTCTTCATTTAGTACTTAGTATTTGATTCATAGATATTATTATGACGGTAGCAGAGTTAGTTCATTTCTTAGATGCTCGTGATCGGTTGACTCCAGTCCTGGAGGATTTGTTTAGAATGTTAGTTATTATTATGTAAGCTTAATGACTTAGAGAAAATTTTATACTCAGTTTGCTGGTTATTATTGGTTTTTGAGAAATTATATTAAAACAAATGTGTAGTTATGGGATGGTTGGCTAGCCTAGTTCCACGATAGGCGCCATCATGACCTGTTAGGATTTGGGATCGTGACAAAATATTATCTTGTTGATGCAAGATATTCACACATAAAGGGATATATGGCTCCATATAAAGGGGATAATGTGAGATACCACTTTGCAGAATTTCGTCGAGGTGCGACACGACAATTGCGAGCACCAAATGGACATAAAAAAATGTTCAATTATTTGCATTCTTCTTGCAGAAGCATTGTAGAGCGAACATTTGGGGTATGGAAAGCAAGGTGGTCTATTTTGCGAGATATGTCTTTTTATCATATTGACACTCAAAGAGATATCGTATTGGATATAATGGTCATCCATAATTACATTAGAAAGAAATGTAAGGCGGACAATGCATTCCAAGAAGATGAGAATGAGAGGTTGCCACGTGTTGATCTTGATGTTGGAAGATCCACAAGAGTCAACGTTGCAAATGAAGAAAATGTAGAAAATCAAGGAGATAATAATATTTGGATGGCGATTCGTGATCTGTTTGCTCAAGATATTTATGATAGTTGAATGTTTTAATCTTATTTATTACAAACAATACATATTAAGTGCGGGTTTCTTCTCTACAAATATTGTGTGCATTATTTAAGGCTTTCTTCTTAACTTTTGTTAATTTATCTACACCCTTTCTAATTTATGATTGTATACTTATCATAACATAAATTATATTTATAAAAAGATATTATCTAATCATTTTAATAATTAAAATAACATGATAAATAGGTAGAATCTAAAATTTTGAAAAAAATAACGTTTTTAGTAGAGCTTATTAGCACTTTTTAATCGATCAATTTCAGTACTTTTATCCAAATATGTAATTGCTTATTTTTAAATCAGCTGCAACACTTAATAGTGTTTTTCGGCACCTAATGTTTATCGGCTACTCTAAATCAGCTAAACCAAACGGGCTCTTAATTTGCACTTTTTCTGTTGTCGAGTGTCGAATAAATTAAATTCTTGTTAATCTCATATTTGAAACTTCAACTGAAACACAGTTAGAAATAGCCACTGTACAGTGCGTTTCATACTTTCACTTGGGATTTCAAGTGACAGTGTGAACAGAAAAGTCAATTGTAAATATATACTTATTGAATACTGTATTATTATTACAAATTTATTTGAATTTACTATAGGAACTCATAAGTTCAAATCCTAGATCCACCTATAAAGGCACCTATATTTTTTGATGATGCCTTCTAGTTCGACGTTACTATGCAGCAGTATACCCCAGAGACCGGGACCGATTAGTAGGCTTTACATTATAATCTAGTTAATTTAGATTTACACCCGAATTCAAAGAAGTTCAGCGAAATAGATCGTGGGTGTGGTTAGAAATTGATATCTGCTAAAGTGTGTGTGTAGAAACCTGGGCTAAATTAAGTGGCAGACTGTGTAATATAGTATTATACATTTTCGAACTAAAACAAGTCTACAATACGAGCATGTCTCCTTCCTTTTCAACTTGTTATGTTGGGATCGAAATAACATGGTGTATGCGGAAACTAACAATACAAATCTTGATGAACGATAAATCATGACGACAAAAGAAATATATACTAAACTAAGCATAATAATTTATAATGGTTTGGTCAATAAACCTACATATGATAAAACTAATATAAAAGAAGAAAAACTATTGAGAGAAAAATCTTCCCCTAAACAAAACTCTTTAATGACTACATTGTGGATGTTTTTTGTTGTTTTTTTTGTGAGAAGTAGAGATCCATTTATAGATGTGCAAAACTTGTCTTCCAAGAAAAGGATAAGACATATTAAGGAGATTTAATCTTTTTAGGAGTCTTTTTCCATTCCTTCAAAAAAAAAAAAGAGTCCTAATAGAATTAGAAATTCAGGGCAAAATCCTAACAATCTCCCCTTGGCCTGAATTTTCTTGACAAAGTTGATTCATCTTCTTCACATAATCTTCATCACTGCTGCTTGCCATGATTAAAAATCGGTATAGGTTGAAAATCTTGGTATTGGTTAAAAGAAGCCCAAGTATGGGTTAAAAGGAGCCCACGTGTTAAGAATAAACATGGGTTTAAAAGAAGCTCATGCATTAAAAAGAAGCATGAGTTAAAATTGGCATTGGAACTCATGCGTTGCAAGTAGGCATGACTTAAAACTGGGATTGGTTAAAACCGGTCAAAATATGGGTTAGAAAGTTTTTTTCCCCCAATAAAGATGCAGCAGCAGGCGTTTTGAATACAATTGTGATTGTAAATTTCTCTCCACACGTAGCATGTTGAATAAATCTTCATTATCGTCTTGATCTAAACACGCATTGAATTTGTCTTCAACCTCGTTCAACCATTGACTCTGAACCATTGACTCTGAACCATTGGCTTTGATACCACTTGTTGGGATCGAAATAACATGGTGTATGCGGAAACTAACAATACAAATCTTGATGAACGATAAATCATGACGACAGAAGAAATATATACTAAACTAAGCACAATAATTTATAATGGTTTGGTCAATAGACCTACATATGATAAAACTAATATAAAAGAAGAAAAACTATTGAGAGAAAAATCTCCCCCTAAATAAAACTCTTTAATGACTACATTGTGGATGCTTTTTGTTGTTTTTTTTGTGAGAAGTAGAGATCCTTAATTTATAGATGTGCAAAACTTGTCTTCCAAGAAAATGATAAGACATATTAAGGAGATTTAATCCTTTTAGGAGTCTTTTTCCATTCCTTAAAAAAAAAAAGAGTCCTAATAGAATTAAAAATTCAGGGCAAAATCCTAACATGTTCAACATCCCATATTTTGTGTTGTTCTTGAGCGGATCCATAAGCCCAGGCACACAAGATGAAGTAAAAGAAATTTAGCATACTCAGAAAGCAAAGTAGCCAATAATAGTAATCATAGTGACCCAAATTTAAGTTGTTTGATATCCAACTTTCTTTCCCTCCTCTTGTTGAACCATATTTCACAATAAGATTCCCCACCAAGTTTCCAAATCCCATGCCCAGTGCGAGTAGTGCTACTGCAATTGCCATGTTTTTGGGGAACTGTGCGTAGTAGAATTCCATCTGCCCAATTACATTGAATGCCTCAGCTAGTCCAGTTAAGCTGTTCTGTGGGATTAGCCACATTGCTGACATGTTCACTTGCGAAAATGGATGGTTTGCTAGCCCTTCACTAAGGGCTCGCCCCCGTCGTTCCTTTTCCACCAATGCTGCCACTGCCTGAGCTGCACAAGAGAGCAACACACCGATTCCCATTCGTTGTTTAGAGCTCAGGCCGCGTGGGTTCTTGGTGATCTTTGATATCTGGGGCACGAGGATTCGGTCATAGATGGCTACCCATATTGTCAATGTAATGATTGCAAAAGCACTAAATGAGCCTGGGATATTGAAGTTTCCAACTAGGTGTCTGTCCATTGTGTTTGCTTGGAGTACTGGAAAGGCATGCTGGTTCAGGGTTACTGCTACCATGATGCCTGATGACCATATGGGCAATACCTTGAGAAGGGCTTTCATTCCTTCCACTTGTTGAACTGTGCACAGTTTCCATGGGTCTGAAGCTGTTCCATCTGGATTTAAATCTTTCTCAGGGTTTCTAATGATGCAGGCCTTATTTAAGAACCTAGAGGAATTACGGATTATAAGATCTTTAATTTGTTGGCACCGCCTAGAAATACATTTTTTGAACGAAACCAGATCTCACTCTAGATTGTGTTGATGTTAACTATCTGTTAGTAATACTTGCAGACATGATTATTGTTCTGCTCATAAACTATTTGGTATTTAGGAACTGGCAATAAAGATAATTTCAATATGACTTGTGTTAACTGTAGCAGAGGAATGCAGAATACCTTAGTTTGTTTGTTGGAATAGTAAGCCTTGAACCCTTATCATGATGATACAACTCCACTGGAGGCAAAGCAAGATGTTTGTTTTTCCATGCCGCAGCTACAACTTGGACAAAACTAGTGACCAGGCTCTTGTTCGCTTTGATCCTAATGAAAAATTTAGAACCCAAAAGAAACTTAGAAGCTGCCAACAGCATGAGGCATGCTGACACTCCAAACCCCACAATCCAGCCAAATTGAGCTTGAATATACACTATAACAGTCATTGAAATCAACATTGATATGCAAACTGATGCATAATACCAATTGAAGAAACTCTGCAAGATCCTTCCATTGTCCGGATTCTCAGGTTTGTTGAATTGATCAGCTCCAAAGGCTAAAGCACATGGCTTAATACACCCCGCTCCTATAGACATTAATGCAAATGATGCAAAGAGGAGTGCGACCTGGCCAAAGTCTGGTTTTGAACAATTTCCTGCAAATTCTAGGTTGCAAGAATGTGGCCTTGCTTCTTTTAGTATAGCTGTTAACCACAATACCACCATTCCCTACATTGAAATGATCAAAATAACAAAGTTAAAATCTGATCAAAACATGTGATTAATAATTTGAACACATTGTATCCTCACCGTAAGGCTGGCAGCTGTTCCTAAAGCAATTACAAAATACCGACCCAAGTAAGAATCAGCAAGGAGAGCTCCAAAGATAGGCATGAAATTTGCACCAGAAAAGGATGCTAGCTCCAGTAGCATTTTCCCAGTGATACTCTTTTGTCAAGTATAAGATCATATTCGCGCTTAGTCCAATACCTGCAGCCCTTTCCAATGCCTCATTTGCTGTAACCAAATTCCAGAACCATTGACATTAAAATAAGAGAAACCACCAATTGTTCAAGAAAAATAAAAAAAATTAACCACTTAATTACCGATAATAAATGGCATGGTTTTAAGGCCACCTTTCTTGCTGTTTGAGACATCCCCTGAAGTTTCCACTAAATCAGAAGAAGTTCCTTTCATTTCCATCACGACAAATATGGTTGGAACAAGTCCTATTGCTAGATAGAAGAGATTCTAGAATAAGAGACAAGGGGAAAAACCTTTATGTTTAGCTTCTTTAACAGTTTGGCTGATGCTGAACGACTCCTCCATGCCTTAATTTTTGCTTCATAGTTTTTTCAATCAGACTATCACGTCATATACGCTTTACTTGAGTTTTATTGGGGCTACATTAGTAGCAGTGTCAACAAGCTAAGTTAAATGTACATTCTTCCTAGTCTCAGCTAAATTTTGTTTAACTAATCACTTTGGAATAAGAATTATAGCTGTCCACACATAAAGATAAGTAAAAAACTTCATCAGCACTTTGCTCAAACAAAAATGGTACCGCAGTATAATACGTGATGTGAGGGGATGTCCCAAATTGCATTTGCTTCCATGAAAATCTTGACTTAGCAATTACCAACATGCTTGTTACTGTGTACTGTTGACAATAATTTCAAAATTTCGTGCTTAATTTTGAAATATAAACTATATATGTGAGACTGACAATTATTATGCTAGTTGAAACATGCACTTGCTATTTGGTTTTAAAGAAGTTACCTGATTGTATACAAAAAAGTCACCCTTCTGCGTACAAAGTTAGTAGATGTAGGGAAAAAGAACAACAGAAGAAGCATTTTCTCTATTTTTTCCCTTTTTCTTTTTAATGTTGACAAGTTATATAGTTATTTGAATAACAAGGCAAACATGAAAAATGATTGTCATTCAAGTTGTTGAGAATCATGCCAAACTTGTTGGGCAACAAACATTACCACTGTTTTCAGTTGCAATGTTTTTTTCCGTGTAAAATGAAATTTTAAGAGTTCGTTTACTTTGGATTACTGAATTTATCATTACAATAATAGCGTCTTTTTGAAGTATCACTTTGTTTCTAGCAAGT
Organism: Nicotiana undulata; assembly: GCA_005239495.1. Lineage (NCBI taxonomy): Eukaryota > Viridiplantae > Streptophyta > Magnoliopsida > Solanales > Solanaceae > Nicotiana > Nicotiana undulata. Next base: position 19,581 of record ML295072.1, on the reverse strand, counting down.
TTGTCACCTCGTCAACTCATTCTTTTTCAATTGGAGGAAAATGTTTTCCTTATCAAGACAAGGAAAAACATTTTCCAAATCTCTTTCTCAAACTTCCCTACGTTATTTCTTACCCTCACTACCCACCCACCTAACCCCACCCCATACCCTCTCTTCAAAAAAGTTTTTTTTTTCGCATCACCCGCCCACTCCACCTAGGGTTGTGCACGGATAGGATCGGATCGGATCGGATTTAGCACATTTCGGATTCGGATATCGAATTTCGGATTCTAGAAAATGCAATCCGAATCCGATCGTATCAGATTCGAATTTTAAAGTTTGGATCGGATCGGATTTCGGATCGTAAATGCCTCAAAGTTGCAAACTAATATGTATATTTTCTTTGTAAAAGAGGCAATGCATTAAGAAAAATTCATGTTTATACAATTATGAGAGTACTATGATGCCAATATAGCTAACTCTAGCAATTGTAAAGCTAATAACTTGGAGGAAGATGTAAAGGAAGTATTGACTATTCGAAATTAAAGTGTAGTATATATACAATGCCTAATAATTTCGGATTTCGAATCGGAT
>ML295072.1:301-18987 GCA_005239495.1 Nicotiana undulata | reverse complement strand
TTTTTTTTTTTTTCTTTTTTTGTAATTTTCAAATTTTTAATTTTTTTCCCTGCACCCCCACCCCCATCCCCCGGAAAATATATATATTTTTTATATATATATTTTCAGTTTTACTTTTTTCATCTTTCGGTTTACAGGTTCAAAATTTTAAGAGTTCCAAAGATAGAGTTAAGAGGTTTATGTGTTTCGAAGTTTACGGGTTCGAAATTTCGCGGTTTCAAAAGTTTTACGGTTANCACCCTACCCCCACTCCGGACAATTTTTTTTTTTTTTTACTTTTGTTTACAATTTAAAATTTCTGTTTTTTTCTGCACCCCCCGAGATTTTTTTTTTTATATTTTCAGTTTTACTTTTTTCATCTTTCGGATTACAGGTTCAAAATTTTACAATTTGTAAGATATGAGTTCGGAGGTTTATGTGTTTCGAAGTTTACGGGTTTAGAAATTATAAAGTTTACGGGTTTGAAATTTCGCGGTTTCGAAAGTTTATGAAATTTGTTGGTTCGGAAGGTTGTTGGTTCGAAAGTTTATGGCCTCGTGTTTATTTATCAAAATTATTTACGAATACTCTTGAAAAAATATTTTTCTTGATTTGCGTACCAAACACCAGAAAATAAATAAGATTACTATTTGTTTTCCAAGAAAACATTTTCCTGGAAAATATTTTCCACGAAAAACATTTTCCTTTATACCAAACACACTCTAAGTCATGAACTTTTCACGAGGAAAATTTCCTAGTCTCGCAATGAATGTGTTGGTTTAGATTTGACCCAAAAAAAAATAGGATTATCAGTATACGAAATCGTGAAAAACATACGTTGACTACACGACTACATAGAAAAGAGAAGAATTATGATATTCATATGCCATAAAATTCACAATTAAGGGAGTGTAGTATATATATATATATATACACGAGNTTTTTTTTTTTTTCTTTTTTTGTAATTTTCAAATTTTTAATTTTTTTCCCTGCACCCCCACCCCCATCCCCCGGAAAATATATATATTTTTTATATATATATTTTCAGTTTTACTTTTTTCATCTTTCGGTTTACAGGTTCAAAATTTTAAGAGTTCCAAAGATAGAGTTAAGAGGTTTATGTGTTTCGAAGTTTACGGGTTCGAAATTTCGCGGTTTCAAAAGTTTTACGGTTAAGAAGTTTATGAAATTTGTGGGTTCGGAAGGTTGTTGGTTCAAAAGTTTATGACTTCATGTTTATTGTATCAAAATTATTTATGCATACTCTTCAGAAAATATTTTCCTTGATTTGCGTACCAAACATCAGAAAATGAATAAGATTACTACTTATTTTTCAAGAAAATATTTTCCATGAAAAACATTTTCTTTTATACCAAACACACCCTTAATTATGATTATTTTTCTGTATTCGTTCCCATCCTATTTGATTTTAGCGCTGCATGATTTAGTTTTGAAGAAAATTATAACTTCTCGCTTCATCTGTCCGAATCTGCTTTGCACAATTTGAGGAGTTTATTAAAAAGGAAAGAAACAATCTATATTTCCCTTGTATTTAGTGGGATCGACATTGACAAGTCAGGTTAATGACAAAACAAAAATGTAAAACTTAACTGCTTTTAAGATAAAAAAATATGTGCTAATTTTTTGGGATAAACAAAAAAGAGAAACAGCCAAAAAGAAATTGAGATGGAGAAAGTAATGAATTCGAATTCACAACAATGACAAGGTTATGTGTACATTAAGGGTGTGTTTGGTACGAAAATATTTTCTAATTTTCCCATGTTTGGTTGGCTTAAATTTTTTGGAAAACATTTTCCTCATCAATTCATTTTCCTCCAATTGGAGGAAAATGTTTTCCATATCAAGATAAGGGAAAACATTTTCCAAAACTCATTCTCAACCTTCCCCACCCTATTTANCCCTACCCCCACTCCGGACAATTTTTTTTTTTTTTTACTTTTGTTTACAATTTAAAATTTCTGTTTTTTTCTGCACCCCCCGAGATTTTTTTTTTTATATTTTCAGTTTTACTTTTTTCATCTTTCGGATTACAGGTTCAAAATTTTACAATTTGTAAGATATGAGTTCGGAGGTTTATGTGTTTCGAAGTTTACGGGTTTAGAAATTATAAAGTTTACGGGTTTGAAATTTCGCGGTTTCGAAAGTTTATGAAATTTGTTGGTTCGGAAGGTTGTTGGTTCGAAAGTTTATGGCCTCGTGTTTATTTATCAAAATTATTTACGAATACTCTTGAAAAAATATTTTTCTTGATTTGCGTACCAAACACCAGAAAATAAATAAGATTACTATTTGTTTTCCAAGAAAACATTTTCCTGGAAAATATTTTCCACGAAAAACATTTTCCTTTATACCAAACACACTCTAAGTCATGAACTTTTCACGAGGAAAATTTCCTAGTCTCGCAATGAATGTGTTGGTTTAGATTTGACCCAAAAAAAAATAGGATTATCAGTATACGAAATCGTGAAAAACATACGTTGACTACACGACTACATAGAAAAGAGAAGAATTATGATATTCATATGCCATAAAATTCACAATTAAGGGAGTGTAGTATATATATATATATATACACGAGTAACAATAGTAAATTGTAACCATGTAAAAGAGCAGCATATTGTTATTCCACAGTAAGCGTATGTAATATATGATGGTTACAAGTGAACATGATTCCTCTTTATATAGTAGAGAAATCCTAAATAAGGTATAACTCTAATTTCGGAAATAAAATCTATGATTGGTATCAATAACCGTTGGCGGTTCTGTCAATCCCGAGATTTCAGCCGAGGTTTGTGGTCGATCACTGATATCTCGCTATTTCGTTGCTCGATGTCGATCATGTCCGATCTCAATCCTTCGGTCTTCGTGTTCTTCGAGCTCGAGCTCGCTTCGATATGAACTTAATCCCGAGGCAGACCCTCGAGTCCATAAAATCGGACGTGCTCGATTTTAACCGTATACAGATAGACCCCGCGTTTCTTAGATAAAATGATAAGAAACGACTTGAGACTCGATTTCCATGTACCTCGATCATGACATCGTCTCCATGACGTAAGAGATGGATGTGACTGAAACGTCTCGTCGGTTCGGTTCCCAAAACCATCAATGCGTGTCAGTCATCGGTCGGCCACTAGTGATAACGAACCGTCATCACAAGCCTATAAATACCACCTCTTTTGTTGATTCAAACTTTACTTTGCTTTGATTAGAAACTCTTGACTCCCCAATTCTCCTTATCTTTCTCTCATCGCCGCCAGTTACACCACCGTTGTTTTTACCGGAGCCACTAATTTTACACCCTCCTTCTACTTTCTTCACATATACAAATGGCAAAAACCACCAAAATTGTGCCGCAAAAGGAAAAGGCTCCGTCTTCCTCTTCCCGACCGGCCGGTGATAAGACACCGGTAGAACCGCCCCCCCATGAATATGTTCCTAGCCCATGCGTTATCAAATCTGACTTTAAAGTCGAGAAACCTTGATGATAGGCTATAATTGCATATTTTAGTCGCTTATTACACTCTAATTTACAACACTTTAATTGAGTTTGAACTTTAATCGCTAGTGTTTTGCACTAATTGTGCGTTTTATGCCTTGTAGGAGTGATTTCGAGCTATATAGATATTATGGAATGAATTCAAGTGATTTGTAGCTTTGAAGTCAGAGTAAAAGCCCAAGGAATTAAGCCAGGATCGTGTTCAGGGGGTCAAATTTGATAGTTAAGAACAAACGAAGATTCGAGTAGACATATTGTGCACTGTCTAGTAAAATAGACATAACTCTTTTATCCGAACTCCATTTGAGCTATATAATATATGGCTGAAAATCTAACTCAAAGGGCTACAACTTTCATGTTTTACGTTTTTTCAAATTTCAAACGGAACAGGGTGAAAAATGTATTCCAAATCGAGACCGCGGACCTGGACTTGGACTGAGGAAGTGCACTGGGAAAGTACCGCGCCCGGACCGCGACCGCGAGCGTCCAAACCTGAAAAATTGTCCTTTTTTGCATAGGAGAAGATATAATTATTTGGTCCCAATCCTACTTGGTATATATACATGGAAAAATGGTATTTTGAAGAGGTGGGACATATATTTGACACAGATTCGACCTAAGGAGGCAGAGACACAATAGGAGCAAGGCGGGGAATCCTTCTACGAGTTTTTCCTTCCTATTCCTATTTTCTATTGTTGGTTATGACTTTTAGTATTGTATTTTTACATACTATTATGAATAGCTAATTTTTTATCTAAGGTTTTGATGGAACCTTTTGTAGAATAAATTCTAGTTATGTTTTTATATAATTGAGCCGTTGGATTTCTCTACTTATTCAACTACGTGTTTAATGTTGTTGATTGAACGACCATCGATTGACTATCCCTATTTATTATGTGTTTCTTGAGAATAGATACATATTTAGGTGGTTGTTTAACAACGTCACTCCTAATGTATGTGAGAAATCAATACAACGGGTTTAAAGGTAGGTTTAGAAATAACAAAGCCTTGACGTGGTTCTAATGAGCGGTTAGATAAAGCCAACTAGCGTGGATCAAGAGAATATGTCTAGTAAATTGTTGTAGTTGCTCGAGAGAGAATTACGACACCTAAAGTGCTCATGATCAGTAGAGAATACATAGGCGAAATTATAAAAAACATAGCGAGAAGGATTCCGACAATTAGGGAAATCATAACTCTAGGCCTCCTAAATTTAATCTCCAACCCTTAGTATCTTTAGTTGTTAATTTACTGCTTTAGTTTCTTAGTTAATTAGTTAGATATAAGAATCTTAATCTTTATAACTTAGAAATTTATTCGAGCTTGTCTTCTTAGCGATATTGAACAATTACAACGAAACCTTAGTTCTCTGTGGGATTCGACTCCGGACTTTTAGACCGGATTATATTTGCAGCGACCACTTATCCTTTTAGGACTAGAGTTGGGCGTGATCACCCCTCATCGGTTCCGGGCCGATGCGAACATGTGTTCGATTACTGAGGGCCACATCGAGGCCATAAAGAAGGACTGAAAATGGGGTTCGGAGGTAGTGGTGCGCATTCCTACTCCTGAAGAGAGCATCACTACGCACGTGAAGGGGTTCTCGAGTGTTTACACTTACCCCTTCACGCTGGGTCCCATTGACCCCGTGATTTTCGACTTCTGCATAAGGTACAAAGTCGCCCTCGTCCAGATCCACCCTTCACTATGGCGCATAGTGATCATGTTGCGCTTCTTCTCCAACGAGGACGAGGGGTTGTAGTTCACTCTAAACCATATTATACGCTTGTACCAGACTCGACTCTATCAAGGTCTAATTAATCTTCGCTGTCGAGCAACAAAGACTTTATTCACGAGCATCGACGATGATAAAGATCGAGGCTGGATGAGCCGATTCATACGGCTAAGGACATGTGATATAATATCAAAGGAAAAGATGTCGTTCCCTGAGGAATGGAACTTCAAACGTAAGTGAATTTTTATTTTTTTATTTTTGTGTTTATTTTGATTTTGCCTAACATTTCTCTTTAATCATGCAGCTGTCCCTTGGATTCCTCAAGCGGTGCCCTATTTTGAAGATTGGATCCGAAAGCTTGCCTCTACTTCTACTCGTGCCGAACGAGCATGGAGGGACTTGGCAAAGGGCATGTGGGAGGCCAAGAACCATGGTAAGGATCTCTTCTTATGTATTCCGAAGTACTTACATGCTTTGTTCATTACTAATCTTTCCTCATGTTGGTATGACCAAATATGCCATTTTGAGGCCTTCGAGTGAAGGAGGAGAAGCCAAGTCTTCGGCTCCGAAGCCAGAAAAAGATAAGAAGAGAAAGGATGCCTCGCAGTCCGAGGCCTACAAACCCAAACCTCGAAGGGCGAGGAGAAAAACAATCGCTCTATCAGCGGACACGGTCCGCAAGTTGAGAGATGAGGATGAAGAAGAAAAAGATACTTTGGCGCTGAATGTCCTCCCTAGGAAGGCCGTCGAGGTCGCCCCACCTTCCGAGCTGCCACCCGCTGTAACCGAGCCTCGTATCGAGGAGGATTCGAAGAAATATTCGGGGATGAACCTCGGGTCTCCAGAGGTCGAGGTGGTTTCTCGATCAACAACTTCCACATCGGGCGGGGACGGTTTCGAAAATCTGAAAATCTATCAGAGCGCTCCGAGCGACTCGCTCGGGACCATGACAATGGGTCAACTGCCTTTGTCACACCTCTTTTTTCACTACCCCGGATTAATGAAGGGTAATAAGGGAGTTTTTCCAATTAAAGTGATATTATTCGGATTTGGGATTTATTATTATTTTTAGAGTCACCACTTTTGACGATGCTCCGGGAAACCGTTTTATTTTTAAATTCCCAAATCTAGGAAATTTGACTCTGTTTTGATTTGTCTGCGACCAGAAATCCGAGTAAGGAATTCTGTTAACCTGGGAGAAGGTGTTAGGCATTCCCGAGTTCCGTGGTTCTAGCACGGTCACTTACTATTAATATTTGGCCTAAATTATCTGATTATTTACGTGTTTTAGCCCGTTGTGCATTTATCCCTTTTAAGTTTTAGCTGCTTTTGACGTTTATGGATTTATCTTGAAAACAAATCACGGGGACATGCACTTGTCTGCTTTTGGACATGTTATAATTGTGCCACATGAAATGCACCCGCAATTACAACACGTGATTTTAATATAGAGTTAAGTTGAAGTCGGGGACATGAGTTGTCACACCCGAATGTAGATTACGTAGTCAGGACTATGGTCGTGACGGTTTTAGAATGCCAATTTGAGGCGATGTTCAATTATTCTCTAAGTTTTGGAATTTTTATCTAAAAGAGGTATTTTTAGCTTTTCGAGGTATGTATATAAATCATTTTTGATATTTTATGGATTTATCTTGGGACAAGTCACGATGACGTGCACTTGTTGTTTTTGAACACATGGCAAACACGTCACATGAAATGCACCCGTGGTTGCTATGTGCATTTTTTTATTAATTGTTTAGAGTTGAAGGTCGGGGGCACGAGTTGCCACTCCCGAGTGTAGATTAGGGTAATTTTGGAATGACACTTGATTTTACCCAATTTTCAAACTAAAGGATATCACTCTACCTAGAGGATTGTCTAAAATGATGTTTACTAGCCTAAAAGATAATATGTTTCGGGCTATGGCCATATTTTAGCCCCTTAATTGTTTCAACTCTTTTGGCCAATCCTAATTGTGGCTACTTTTGCAAGAAGAGTAAAGTCATGCAACTCAATTAAAGCAAGTTAACAAGGAAGGGTAGTTCTATAATTCTAAACTAAAGCGAATATCCTTAGCTTATATGATCTGTAGCAATCGTCTAGAAATTGGATTCATTATCCTAAAGATAAGTGTTTGGGCTATGGCTATATTTAGCCCAATAGTTATTAACCCTTAGGCCAAATCCTAATTTTGGCTAATTTTACAAGTAACATTGCCAGTTAGAAAGCTCAATTCTCAACCAAATCTTAACAATCTTCATTTTTCTAGTTTGATGAATGGTAGAAAAGTATGCTAGTCAAGATAAACATCATTCATATGCACACCTATGAAGAACATACAGATATACAAACACCTTGTTCACTGATCTTGATTCGAATTTGTAAGCTTGAACTATTTCATTTCATGGGAACTTTGCCATCTCTAAAGAAAACGCAGCACAAAGCAGTTTTACTAGTTATAACTTAACAGTTCTTGTCAATTTTAGATAGCCTAAATACATGACTTCTAAAATCCCGATTCATACATATTTGTCCTTATTCAAGAGCGTTCATACATCTATTTCAGAAAGTTTAAAGGGCTGTGAGATGAACTGAAAATATTCTGCCAATTCCCATTTATAAAAAACGACTGAGTCTAAAATGAATGATTAAAAATTCCAGTAAATGTTTATAGAGAGATCTCTCACAGACTAATTCGAATATAAACTTTTTTTTTTGGTTTTAACACCTACCATCAGACTATTTCTTAGAGCAAACAACTCTGAGCTTTGGGCCTGTTCACTCCCTTATGGCCTAATAGCCTAGGGAGTTGAGCTTGGTTAAAGCCTTAATGGGTTGTTTTACCAAGCTGGCCCAATTCCAATGGAGACTTCCGAAAAGAGAGTAAACATAAAACTGAAATATTAATTTAGAGTGTCCAACAGTCCATAGTTACAAAATACAGAATTTTCCTATTACATTTTCATCTTTTACTATACATTTCCTAATAAACGATAGATAAATAAAAATGATAAAGAAAATATGCTACTCCAGTGCGAGCTAACATCCTTCTGTATTTATTGCGTCTATTTTCTTAATCACCAGACGGGTAACTTAACAGATAAACATTCTAGGCATATCGTAAGATAAAACATGACCATTATAGGGTCATGCTTCATCCTAATCATGCGATGATATCGATTCTAAAGGAACAGAATCTACGTTTGTGAATCCTTCTTAGGATGAATCTGTCCATGAGGGTGGTCAAATTCAACTCCGGAGGTGCAAACTCATCAGACCTTTAACGTCCAACTTGCAACAAATTATAGCCAAAGTTCATACAGTGACTTGACTACTCTTAGGCATTTCTTAAGGATTAAATCTGACCATTTATGGGTTCAGATTCCTTCCTTAATTCCTTCTTGCAATGATAATCTAACTACTACATAACTATTTATGCATTATTATGGGGTGAATCTGACCATTTAAAAGGCCAGATTCATCTACCCTAATGCAGATTTTATCAGTAGGAATTAAGGCAAACTCCAAATAACACTCCATTTATTTAGCACATAAGAAGGAAAGTTGTAGATTATCACAACTTAAACCATCATAAATCAAAGATACCAACAGATATGGAAGAGAAGTCTTAGAAGGCAAGCATAAGGCGAAGAACTTCAAATATAAATGCAAATTACACATAACTACGAGACAACAAATTTCAGAATCAGGAATCTCATTAAAAGGGAGCTATTACATACCTTTTAAGGGTAAGAATTCAAGAAAATCCTGACCAAATAAAGGTCAGGCTAAGAAATGCTCAACTAGGAGGAGGAATAATCAACCAACAATAACAACAACCCCAAGACTGACCCCAGCTCCAAAACCAAATCGGATGAATTTCAGAAAATCAGAAGCAAGACCAAAGAAAACCAAGAACTAAGAAAATCCACTAGAAAACCCTGAAGAATTCTTGAGAGAAACCAGAATTCTTTCTACTGATTTGTTTTGGACATTTTTTTTTGAATAAAGAACTATTCTGATTTTTTTTTTGTTTTCCAATATTCTGTGTTCAAAGGAAGCAATTTCAGAATGTAGAGAGAACTTTTCAGAGTGTAAAAGTGTGTAAAAAAGAAGGTCCTTTATGCTGAATATCCTAGTCTATATATAGGGAAATTTAGGGTAGCATCTTTAGAGGATATTCCTAATCCTATCAAGCTGAAATAGTACAGGTACAACTGTCTAACCTTATTCTATTGGACATCTGTACTCCTTTTTAGAACATTCCTATAAATTACAGCCCTTATCCCCTTTTAAAGTTACTGTTTTACCCTTAAATAATCTGATTCTTATGATATTTTCCTAATTCTAGAAGTTTCTTGGGTTGTTATACCCAAGATTCTTCAGTTGTAATTCCTAAAATACCCCTTAATATCCTTAGAATTACCCCTTAAGGTTAATCAAGGTTATTTATTAACTTGGATTAACTACTAGGGTAAAGAACTTGAAATTGATTCATCGTTAACTAGAGATTAAGCTTAGGTGAATTATTTTAGATTTAGACCTAATTGTGATTAACTCAATTTGAGTCATTAGACTTAATCAACCTAATTGAGTGATCAACTAATTAACCATTAGTGAAGTTGCAATTAGCTAACTCTTAGCTTAGTATGTAATTAGCTTAATTATTTTCTAAGTTAGGAATTAAACTGATTCAGGTGATTCAAAAATTGTGTTGTTAGACTTAGCTATTACAAAATTATCACTTGGGTTAGATTAACCTTGATTTGGGCTTGGGTTATTAACTAACTTTATGTGACTAATTAATTGTTCTAGGACTTATATAAAAGAAATGATTTATCTTGATTAGAAATTAGGGCTTAGTTAACTAAGGGGCTTAATTCCTACTGATTTTAGACTGGTTTAAGAGGTTAATTAGGTGTTGGCTAATTCTAACTTAGTAAGTTATATTAAGAACTAAACCCTTAATGAAATTAGAAGTCTAGTCTCTTTTTAGGAAGTTAGGTTAGATAATTAGTTTAATTAGTTAATTAGGTTCTTAGAGTTAGTTTCTAATTATACTATTAGTTATCTCAGTTTCAAAGGTACATTTAATTAATCGAGTATAATTATCTCCTAATCACCTAATACCTAATCGATTAATTGACTATCTTAATGACTAATACAATCAAGTAGAAAAGGAAGCAATCATTCAAAATAGTAGTGACATTAAGGGCAGAGACAGTAAGCAAATATGAAACCTAAAGTGACTCCATTAAATAACTAATTAGCCTGGACTGATTAATTTATACTAATCAATTAACAAATACTAAAAAGACATGATTACCAAAGAACCCTAGTCATTAATCGACAAGCCAAATTAAACTAATCATGATAAAACTAGAACATAGTTTAAAACTAATTAAGAGAACAAGTAAAGGAAACAGTGATATGAGACGAAAATCTAAACCAACAGTGACATGCAACAAGGGAAACATTGGCATAAAAATATAGTCTCGTACATGATTTTAATGAGTAAAAAGAAAGAAGAAACATGAAGGGAATGGGGATACCAATTTGAGGGGTTTGGATGAATTCCGGTGACTCGCCGAAGTTTGGCCGGAGTCCGACGGGGTTTGGAAATGGTCCAAACCCACATGAATCAATAGCTCTCATCAAGAGCTATTGGCTCATGTAGGTTTGAGCCATTTAATGTCTCTGAATCGGCCGGATGTGGAGTTTTAGGGTTTAAGTGCTTAGTTACGGACCGTTGGATCAAAATGATCCAACGGCTGAGGTGAAGGACATGCTAAAACGGTGTCGTTTTGGTTTTAATGCCGGGGCAGGCCGGGTAAGGGGTTAAATTGGGCTGGGTGTATTGTTATTTTTTGGGCCTGGGCGATTTTGGCCCAGGTCTATTTAATTCATTTTAACAAACATCCAACTTAATTAGTTAAATTATCCTAAATTAAAACTAAAAAAATATAATAATTAGTTCTAATCCTAGCATTTGTTTAATTAATTAATAAAATTAAAACAAATCACACCATTTAATCTACTCCTAGTTCAATTTCATAGTTTTGTTAAGGAAAAAGTAATTAAACCAAAGAAATTAAACATTAACCTATTCTATATCAGGTAATTTATACTTTGCTATTATTTAAACAACAATTAAAGGTTATGCACCTAATTAAATTATTTACCCATTTAAAAGACGAATCATGGCCGCATAATGTAAAATAAATTCACAAATAGCGTTTAAAATTTAACAAAAACTCATAAACCAATTATTTTATTGAGATTGTTGTAGGATTATATGATAAGTAAAAATCACGTGCTCACATATGCCCTTCTTTGTTCGGAAACACGAAAAGTTTCCGGGCAAAGACAGAGTGAGCAACCATAAATGACTTCACCCATTCATATGTTCCATTGAGAAGCGATTTTGAAAAGTTTGACCGAACCCTGCTTCAAAGGTTGCCTACATATCCTTGGCTATAAAGGAATCAGGTCAGTGTAGTTCTGAATTTTTGGTAGCTGGGATTACCGAGTAACTGTGGCTTCACTACGATTGCTGCTGTTACTGCTGCTAAGCTCCTTATTACACCAAATCAACGAAAAATGAAAAAGACTAATCTAAACCTATCGAATATGAGTTACAAGAGTCCTATCTATTAGTCTGCTGAAACCTGATCTTGAATCTTGGCTGCTTTTATACAGACTTGATCTGTACCTCAATGCTTGTTAGTTGTAGGCGCTGGTTCAATCTTCTTTAGCATTTCGGATCAAGGAGGGACATGCACCGCTTGTGAGTTCAGCTTTGTCTTGAGCGGTCCACATCTTTTCCGCTTATGTACTTTGGATTCAATCTTCTGTTTCCTCTTTTGTTTTATTATTTTGGATCGAAACCTCTTCTTTTGGTCGTCTCGAGTTCCAATGTCCTAAAAATGTAATATGCACAAAAATCAAAGCAAACGAGCGAAATGTTTTGCCCCAGTTTTCACTATGAAAATTTCGTGAGTTATTGCAACGAAATCTATGCTACTTTATTATTGAAGGCAATGAAAAGCTACGAATGGTGTACCCGGAGTTATTGTAGACTAGGGAATGGATACCCTATGCCCGAAAAGTAAAATTAACTAGGGGTTGGAGACCCTATGTTGGAAAAGATCGACAGGTTATGCTATCGTCAAGAAGCGATCATCGGGTTATGCCGGTGTCTGGGGGGAGGATCAACGGGTTATGCCGTCGTCAAGAACGGGATCACCAGGTTATGCTGGTGTTTGGAAAGGTCAACAAGTTATGTTGTTTCCGGAAAGGAGATCACTGGGTTATGCCAATGTCAGAAATGATCAACAGGTTATGCGGTTGTCGGGAAAAGATCACCAGGTTATGCTGGTGTCTGGAAGGTCAACAGTTTATGCTGTTTCCTGGGGAAAAGAGATTACTTGGGTTATGCCAGTATCAAGAGATAATCAACAGGTTATGCTGTTGTCAGAAGGATCACCGGTTATGCCGGTGTCTGGAAAGGTCAACAGGTTATGCTGCTGCCTGGGGAAAAGGAGATCACTGGGTTATGCCAGTGTCCGGGAATGTTCAACGGGTTATGCCGTTGTCAAGAAAGATCACCAAGTTATTCCGGTGTCCGGGAAGGTCAACAGGTTATGCTGCTGCCTGGGGAAAGGAGATCACTGGGTTATGCCAGTGTCAGGAGGTGATCAACAAGTTATGCTATTTGTCGGAAAGATCACCGGGTTATGCCGGTGTCAAGAAAGGTCAACAGGTTATGCTGTTTCCTGGGGAAAAAGAGATCACTGGGTTATGCCAGTGTCAAGAGATGATCAACAGGTTATGCTGTTTCCTGGGGAAAAAGAGATCACTGGGTTATGCCAGTGTCAAGAGATGATCAACAGGTTATGCTATTGTCAGAAAGATCACCAGGTTATGCCGGTGTCTGGAAAGGTCAACAGGTTATGCTATTGTCAGAAAGATCACCAGGTTATGCCGGTGTCTGCTAAGGAGCGGGGTCGTATATCGGGAGAATCATCGGGTTATGCCGGCATCAACTAGGGAGTGGGACCCTATGTTGGCATCAACTGAGGACTGGGACATCCTAGGTTGGCATCGAGTTATGTCGACATCAGGTTATGCTGGCATCAACTAGGGAATGAAGACCCTATGTTGTCATCAACTAAGGAATGAAATATCCTATGTTGGCATCGAGTTATGTCAGCATCAGGTTATGCTGGCATCAACTAGGTAATGTAGACCCTATGTTGGAAAAGGTGTAGCTAGGGATTGGAGACCCTATACCACTTTTAGGTTTGGACTGTTTTCAACATCGTTTTCTTCTTTTCTTTTCTTTTCATTTTATTTTGAGTGAGTGTGGGAAAGAATTTTGGAGAGAACTTCCCTTTTGGAGTTGTTGCTGCAGAGCTGCTTCTAGCTCTTGCGCCTCTTCTTTTGGTTACACTTACATTTTGCAAGATTGTTTTGAGTTACACCTGTTTCCTTCAAAATAAAGAACAATTTGTTAGTTTGAAGCGGTGGTTGGTTTTGCGGCCTTGATTTTCAACAGCTTGATCTCAGTTCTTGTGACGGAGATATCAACCACTTGCTTGCTTGCTGGGGATTGGGTTTCATCTCTAATCCCGGGGACCTTGGCTTTCTAGATTTTAACATGGTGCTCGGTCACGTGGGACCCAACATTTGACTTTATTTTGCCTCTGTAGGCCTTTCACTTGCTTTTCTTTCGGATTTCTAGAGTATAGGGGAAGTTTTGGCCCCCTTAAATTCTTCTGCAACGGTTAGTCGCGGGACTTAACCTTTCCAACTTTGCTTCGCCTTCATCGACCTTTCTTTTCCAACTATAAACTTTGAAGAATTTGGAGCACTTCGGCTTTTCAAACTTTGCCGAGAGGGTTATCCACGTGGGACTTAACCTTTCACTTCAATCGCCTTTATAGGCATTTCAATTTGATTTCCTCCTTCCAAGAGTTTTACGTTTGAAACATGGGCTGTTGCGGCCAGTCGGGATCGACTCGATGCCCCCTGATGAGGCTCGGTGCCCTTTGCATGTTGGCTCACGTTAAACGAGAACCCGGTAAATCAGTTTTTCCATCCTTTCTTTGACTTGCTTTATAAATAGAATCATACTGAAAGGGATTGAAAGAGAATAATAAAGAAATGGAGACAATGAATTTGGCAAGAAACATCCCTTTCGGGGAAAAGAAGAAAGGACTTATCTGGAGTGTATGTGGCCTTCAATGAACATGACATGCGTCTTGGACTGGATGCCTGATCTATATAAACCATCTGACTCTCAGAAATTCGTCAGAACTTTTACCTCGAGGTTGAGAAACCTTGTCCCGTGACCATGTCGATATCAGTGACCAATCATCCTCTTTTCGATTAGTAGTGCCCTTTTCGGGTTTTCACTAACTAACCTCTCTCATTTCTCTTCTTTCCATCGCCCTGTAGTGCTCTTTGCGAGTTTTCACTTACAGGACTCTCTCATTTTTAGTTTCCCTACTCACCGTCGCCTTATGGTGCCCGTGTGGGTTTTCACCGATAAGACTCTCTCATTTTAATTTCTCTTGTTGCTTGTATCAGGTCCAGATAGATGTGTCCTCCCATTTTGGATTTTCTTCACCGATCGATCGGAAGGGCTTGAACATGATTTGGGGTAAAAAGAATTTGAATTGAATTACAACTTTGGAACTTTTAGGCGGATCATTGCCGAATTTTAATACTTTCCCCAACTTAAACTCTTGGGGGAATGTGAATTTTTATTTTGGCGTGACTGAACCCCATGGAGAGGCTGCCTACGTATCCTTTCGGAATCAAGTCAGACGTAGTTCAGGGAAACCTTTTGTTTTTGTTTGATTTTTTTTGTCTTTTTTTTCTTTTGATTTTTTTTCCAAAGAGGGTAGTCAAGGAATAGTAACTGGCTCAAAGGGTTTACAAAAATGATAGTGTTTTGGGTAGCATGAATGAAAAGCCTTCGTCATTTTGATCATAAGTATCGTCATCACGAAAAAGGTCAAACATAATACCTTTTGACTGCATCTGCATTGACATCCGTTTCGGGGTCATTTCCTTCGATGTCCCCCAAGTATAATTCTCCCTTTGGTAGCAATTTCCTTATGATGTAGGGACCTTTCCAATTCGGGGCGAATTTTCCTTTCGCCTCTTCGTGGTGTGGGAGGATACATCTTAAAACAAGTTGCCCTACTTCAAAGTTCCTAGGCCGCACTTTCTTGTTGTAGGCGCGGGCCATTCTTTGTTGGTACAACTGCCCGTGGCAAACTGCGGCCATCCTTTTCTCGTCAATCAACGTTAATTGTTCCAATCGGGTTTTGACTCATTCATCATCCTCAATTTCTTCTTCGACAATAATTCAAAGGGAGGGAATTTCAACTTCTGCGGGTATTACGACTTCGGTGCCATAAACCAATAGATAAGGAGTAGCTCAAACCGACGTGCGCACGGTCGTGCGATATCCTAATAATGCAAAGGGCAATTTCTCATTCCATTTCCTGGAAGTTTGGATCATTTTCCTGAGAATTTTCTTGATATTTTGTTTGCTGCTTCAACGGCGCCATTGGCTTTGGGCCGGTAAGGGGCGGAGTTACGGTGTGTGATTTGGAACTGTTCACATACTTCCCTCATCAAGTTGCTGTTCAGATTCACGGCATTGTCAGTAATGATGGTTTTTGGGATACCAAAACGACAGATGATATTAGAATGCACGAAATCCACCACTGCTTTCTTAGTGCCGACTTTGAATGTGACCGCCTCGACCCATTTTGTGAAATAATCGATAGCGAACAAGATAAATCTGTGCCCGTTTGAGGCATTTGGCTCGATTGGCCCGATGACATCCATTCCCCAGGCAACAAACGGCCAGGGTGCTGACATGGGATGCAATTCTGATGGTGGTGCATGGATCAAATCGCCATGTATTTGACACTTATGGCATTTACTAACGAAGGTGAATCAATATTTCTCCATGGTCATCCAATAATACCCGGCCCGCAAGATTTTCTTTGCGAGGACGTACCCGTTCATGTGGGGGATGCATACTCCTGAATGCACCTCGTTCATGATCTTTTCAGCTTCCTTGGTATCTACACACCTTAATAGATTCAGATCGGGAGTCCTTTTATACAGTACTTCCCCACTTAGGAAGAAACTGCTGGCGAGTCTCCAAATGGTTCTCTTTTGGTCCCCATTGTCCTGCTCTGGATATTCTTTTGTTTTCAAGAATCTTTTGATATCGTGATACCATGGTTGGATATCGGGATCTACTTCGACCGTGTTGCAATAACCATTCCTTGATTTGAATTTCCAACGGGTCAATGTGAACATTACCCGAATATGGCAGCATTGCAGCTAGGGTAGCCAGCGCATCAGCTAACTCGTTGTGGCATCGAGGAATATATATGAACTCGACAACTTTGAATCGTTTGCTAAGATCTTCCACATGTTGTCTGTATGGAAGGAGCTTAACATCTCGAGTTTCCTACTCTTCTTGAGCCTGCTTGATGATCAAATCCGAATCCCCCATGATCAATAACTCTTCTACATCCATGTCAATGGCCATGTTCATACCCATTATACAATCTTCATATTCAGCAGTATTGTTTGTACAAAAGAACCGAAGGCGGGCCGTGGCGGGATAGTGTTGTCCCGTGGGCGAAATCAAAATTGCCCCGATCCCAACACCTTTTGCATTTACAGCTCCATCAAAGAACATTTTCCAAGTGCTGGCATCCTCAGAAGTTATCTCGACTGAATTTACCTCCTCGTCTGGGAAATAAGTACGTAGAGGTTGGTAGTCGTCATCGACAGGATTTTCTGCCAAGTGATTTGCCAAGGCCTGGGCTTTCATTGCCGTGCGAGTGACATAGACTATGTCGAATTCGGTGAGCAAAATCTGCCACTTTGCTAATCTCCCGGTGGGCATTGGCTTTTGGAATATGTACTTCAATGGATCCAGCCTAGTGATGAGGTAGGTGGTATAAACCAACAAATAATGCTGGAGCTTCTGAGCGACCCAAGTTAAAGCGCATCAAGTTCTTTCCAACATCGTATACTTGGCTTTGTAGCTCGTGATCTTCTTGCTCAAGTAATATATGGCCTGTTATTTCTTCCCGGTTGCGTCATGTTGCCCGAGAACACACCCGAAGGAATTTTCTAACACCATCAGGTATAAGAATAAGGGTCTTCCTGGTTCTGGTGGGACTAGCACTAGCGGGTTCGACAGATATTCTTTGATCTTGTCGAAAGCGTCCTGGCATTCGTCTGTCCATTTGATGGCTGCATCTTTCTTCAATAGCTTGAATATAGGCTCACATGTGGATGTCAACTGAGCGATGAACCTACTGATGTAATTCAACCTATCCAGCAGACTCATGACCTCCTTCTTGGTTCTTGGAGGTGGGAGATCCCGAATAGATTTTGTCTTTGTCAGGTCCAGCTCGATGCCCCGTCGACTGACTATAAACCCCAGTAATTTCCCAGATGGAACTCCGAAGGCACACTTGGCTGGGTTTAATTTCAGATCATAGTTACGCAGGCATTTGAAGAATTTCCTCAAATGTTGGACATGGTCATCTTGCGTCCTGGATTTAATAATCACATCATCCACATATACCTCAATCTCCTGATGCATCATGTCATGGAAAATGGCGGTTATGGCCCTCATATATGTTTCCCCAGCGTTCTTTAGATCGAACGG
The DNA here is from genome assembly GCA_005239495.1 of Nicotiana undulata. NCBI lineage: Eukaryota > Viridiplantae > Streptophyta > Magnoliopsida > Solanales > Solanaceae > Nicotiana > Nicotiana undulata. Next base: position 1,035 of record ML295072.1, on the reverse strand, counting down.
CATGACTCGGTAACAATAGGTTCCCTAGGGTGTAGTGAAGGTTGTCTTTTCTGCATCTTCTTCATCCATCAATACCTGGTGATATCCAACATAGCAATCCACGAAAGACTGTACCTCATGTTTGGCACAATTGTCAACCAGGATATGTATGTTTGGCAGTGGAAAGTTATCTTTGGGGCTCGCTTTATTCAAATCTCGGTAGTCGACACATACTCTGACCTTTCCATCCCCTTTAGGTACTGGAACCACATTGGCCAGCCAGGTGGTGTATTGAACCACTCAGATCACTCCATCTTTTAATTGTTTAGTGACCTCTTCTTTGATTTTGTCACTCATATCTGTTTTAAATTTCCTTTGCTTTTGTTGGACAGGTGGATACCCAGGGTAGGTCGGCAATTTGTGTACCACCAAGTCAACACTTAGTTCGGGCATGTCGTCATAGGACCGAGCAAACACGTCTTTGAATTCAAATAGAAGTCGAATCAAAGCGTCCCTAGTTCTTTCATCAGTGTGGACGCTTATCATGGTTTCTCGAATCTCTTCTGCATTACCCAAGTTGACGGATTCTGTTTCGTTTAAGTTTGGCTTAGGCTGTCACGACCCCAAATCCTAACAGGTCGTGATGGCGCCTATCGTGGAATTAGGCTAGCCAACCATCACCTTACTGCGCTTTTTGTTCAATTATAATAGTTCACAATTAAATAATAAGCAAGCAACCACATCATAATTAATAT
>ML295071.1:0-21309 GCA_005239495.1 Nicotiana undulata | reverse complement strand
TTTTCCCCCCCCCCCCCTCCCTCCACCAGTCACCACCTCTGTTCTTTCTTCTTCAACCTTACACATGCTAGACACCCCACAACCAATAACTAGCCGCCGTCCCTCACTAACTCCAAAACCATCCGCCAACCTTCTCTATCTCCCCCTTACCACATCGCTGGCCAAGTAGCCGGAAAACAACACCATCTCCCTTCGTCGCCCAACCACAAAAAGTTGATGCCGCCACCGACGACATTACCCCCTCCCCCCTTCGCCGGAGAACTAAGACACCACAATCGCCACACCACAAAAACAACCTCCTACATAGCCGCCGAGCTCCCTCACCACTACAAACAAGAAACACACACACATACGAAGAACAAAAAAGCAGGCAGAACACAAAAAAAAGTATCGAGACAAATTTTGGACAGATTTTTTAATAGAAAAGAAACAGCTTTTTGCTTCTTAAAATACCAGAAACGCGAAAAAAAAAATAGGTTTCAATCGTCTCCATTCTGATTTCAATTTCCGTTCTTATATGGAACTTGTTTGAGTTTTGTTGGTTTGAGTTCGAGGAACGTGTTCAGTTTAATTGAGTTTTCGCTCGTGGTTTCGGATTCGGTCAAGGTCCCGTTCAGTTAATGAGTTGTGCGATTCAAAGCTTTTAAGGTCCATTTCTATCATATCTTTTATTCTTTGACTTTGCCCTATGTGATATTTGAGTGATAAATTTATTTGAATTTGTGATATTCTGAATTGAACTTTCTTGATTCCGAAATGAAATTCCGTCGCTAAATTCTACGGCGATTATGGATTTGAGGTTCATGTTTAAATTAAATTTTATTCTAAAGGAAATGGAAACCGAAGTGCAAACGGGCTGTTGGGATTAGGTGCAAAAAGTGATAAAAAAAAAGAATTCGGGTTTAAATGTCTGTTGCTTTATTCTTTGCATATATATATATATATATATATATATATATATATATTGAATTCGAGTACCTTCGTACCTTCGTGATTGAAATAAGGTAATTGTAGTATCTGAAATTAAATACATCTTGTAACTCTAGTAGCATATTTAGGCCGACCACATTTGGGTAGGCAAACTTAGGTCGCTTTCTTTTATTTTTGCCGAGGTAAGAGGTCGTCCCTTTAGTTTATATTCCGGGGAATGCCCCGAAGGATTTGTACATATTTTGATCCGGGGTATGCCTCGAAGTGAATGTAAATGAAGGCCAAAGACGAAATAACTCGAGGAAGCATAGAATAGGATTTTTATTTTTATTTTTCTTTATCAGGTGGGGACGACCTCGAGCCTCATTTGTGTTTATTTTTCTTTTTGTGATTTTACCTCAATTCGGATATTTTAAAAAGCCAACTAGATCGAGTACGCAACCGTGACTTTCACGGGACTCGGGGAATGCCTAACACCTTCTCCCCGAGTCAAATGAACCCCCTTACCCGAATCTCTGGTGCAAACTGGTTTAAGAGTCGAATGTGTTTTAAGGGAAAATTGTTTTTTATGGTGACTTGGCACACCGAGATCATATGCCAAGTGGCGACTCTGAGTTATTTCCTTTTAAATAATCTTTTTGTCACCTTTCAAAATTGAAAAATCCTTTCGAACTTTGCAAAACCCTTTTTGTTCTTTTTAAGGGGGTTTAGTGAAGTTTTGAAAAAAAAGAGGGTGTGACAGCCATCAATAGATACAATGTATGATTTCCTTGCTTATCTTCAATTGCATGTTTGTATTTGGCATTTTTAAAGTTTGGCATGACGAAGACATTTTATTCCGCTACCCAAACACTTTTATCTTTTGTTACCCCTTTTGAGCCTTAATATGTTTTGTTTCATACACCTCTTTTGGAATTAGAAGTAGAGTTAGGAACTGGAAAAGAAATGAAAAAGAGAAAAAGAAGAAAAAGAAAAAAAAAACAAGAAAAAAAAAAGAATAAGAAAAAAAGAGGAGAAAAAGAAAAGAAAACAACAAAATAAACCAACTTCAGGTTTGAACTACGTTCGACCCGATTCCTTCTAAGGATACATAGGTAGCCTCACGCTGAGGTTCAGTCCCATCAAAATAAAAATCCAAAAAAAATAATAATAAAATAAAATTTCCCAGACTCCATGAAACTAGGGCAGAAGTTTTAATTTTGGCCAAAAGATCTGATTCCAAAAGTTTTAATTTTGGCCAAAAGATCTGATTCCAAAAGTTGTAATTTTGAACCCTTTAATCTTAAATTATTTTGAGCCTTCATGCCACCTTTTCTTTCCAACCCTTCCCAAAAGCCTACATTACGGTCCAAAGAAAGACCTTCCGACCAATCTTTGAGGATGACAAAGCAAGTGTGTGGTGAAAGTATGATTTTCTTGAATCATGGGTAATACCTTGTTTTCAGCACAAAGAGAGAAAATGATAAAATGAGAAACTCTTATTGGTGAAAACCCTTAGGGCACCATAGTAAGTTGAGAGAAAGAGCAAAATGAGAGAGGCTTGATGGTGAAAATCCTTCAGGCCACCTTCAGGCCGTGACTGCGTCTAACGTTGAACCTGCTAGACCAGCCAACGTGTGACACAATACTAACATAATAATGCGGAATTTAAAAGAATTAACTAGAAACAATTTATAATATTTAATAACAAAAGTAGATAGATTTCAACTAAGTGTAAAATAACATAATACAATACGTCGCATAAATCCCAAAACCCGGAGTCACAAACTCACGAACTGTCTATAAGAATGCTAAATACAAAGTCTGAAGAAAATAAGACATGAACTGTCTTAGAAACTAGGAGATAATCAAGTCAAGATAGGAAAAATAGGGATAGAGGAGACGCCCAGGGCCCACGAACGTCTGCGGGTCTACCTTGCAATCTCCGAGGTGGACCGAAGGATACACCCTCTAGCGGTGTCCACTGGGTCCGGCTGCGGGATCTGCACAACATAAAGAAGTGCAGGTGTAGCATCAGTACAACCGACCCCATGTACTGAGTAAGTGCCGAGCCTAACCTCGGCCGAAGTAGTGGCGAGGCTAGACCTGACAACAATCATATACCTGTACTACTCTACAACATATAACATGGAAAAGAGCAAGAGATAAGCAGATAAGCATGGGTCACGGGAGCAGTTAATGGGGGTAACAAATGAGAGATAAAACAGTTAATAAAACACATTGGAGAAACAAGAGAGCAAGTAAACAAGAATGTGAACGTAACAAATATAAAGTGCAACAATGTAAATAATGGTACGACATCACCCTTCGTGCTTTTACTCTCTTCCTCACAATGCGATGTATGAGGTAAAATAATATGAATCATGGCATGTAAGGCAATGTAATCATGGCACGGCATCACCCTTCGTGCTTTTACTCTCTTCCTCACCATGCATTATATGATGTAATCAATGTGAGTCATGGAACGGCATTAACCTTCGTGCTTTTAATCAATGTAAATCATGGCACGGCATCAACCTTCGTGCTTTTACTCTCTTCCTCACTATGCATTATATGATGTAATCAATGTAAATCATGGCACGACATCACCCTTCGTGCTTTACACTCTTCCTTACCAAAACAATGACAAATATCAAATGGCAAGGAATGCAGCATAGTGGAAATACACATCATAATCGCCCGGCAAAGGGAAATATATCAGCCAGTATCATATTAATTGCCCGACTAGGTTCTCCGCTATAACCAACCTTTTCAATTATATATCTTAACAAATTGGGTCCTCAATTGAACCATCATATCACAAGTTTATCAACAAGGATTTTCAATAAACAATCAACTTCCAAGTAGAATCAATTTCATGATACAATGAATATGGAATTAATAACAAGAATTTCATCAAAATAGACTCACGGGCATGCTTGACACACAATGCATAGGTACTCGTCACCTCACCTATGCATTGAACATGATAAACACTTAGCACATAGCACACAATACCTATTCCCTCACTGAAGTTAGGCAAGACACTTACCTCGGGTCCAAAAATAGCAAATCAAGCCTCTAACACTGCTTTTCCTCTCGAACCCGATTCCGAAACGATAATATCTAGACATAATTAGCTTAATAACATCAATAATGACTCAATAATTCAATCCCATAGCCTAAATATACATTTCCTAGCATTCTTAAAAATACTAAAGTTCGACCCCGGGCCCGCTTGGTCCAAACACAAGGATCGGACCAAAACTCGATTACCCATACCCCCACGAGTTCAAATATGTAATTTGTTTTGAAACCCGACCCCAAAATGAGGTTGAATTACCCAAAATCCCATAAGCCCTAATCTACACAAAACCCCTAATTTCTACCTTTAAAACCCTAGGATATTTGGTGATAATTGATGAAAACCCTTAGAAAGTTGAAGGAAAATCAGTTAGTGAGCACTTACCTACGAGTTGGGGAGAAAATCGCCCTAGGTCTTCTATTTTAAGAAAAAGTGAGAGAAAGAACATCTGAAATTGTTTTTAAAAAATTCACTGTTCGACTCTCGCACCTGCAGTACATGGGTCGCACCTGCGATCTCGCAGGTGCGGGAAAAAGATCGCACCTGCGGAATTGGGTCAGGCCCATAGGGGCCGCACCTGCAGAAATGGGTCCGCTCCTGCGAAGTCGCTCCTACGGAGCTTTGTCCGCGCCTGCGAGAGGGACCGCACCTGCGGACTGGGCGTCGCGCCTGCGGTCTCGCACCTACGGCCCTAGACTCGCAGGTGCGGGCACACCAGAAATGGGTGCACCAGCAGTGTTTGCATGAGTTAAAACACCCTGAATACCTACCCGAAACACCCCCGAGCCCTCGGGGCTCAAACCCAAATATACACACAACTCCCAAATCATCCTATGGACTTATTCAAGTGATTAAAATGCCAAACTAACATCAAAATCTATGAATTAAACCTCAAAACTCATAGAATTTTCTTAAAACTTCATAAGGTTAAATTATTCCGATTTTTATCCGAAATACGTCATTTCAAGTCCGTTTTACACCAAATTTCACAGATAACTCACATAACATATGTTAAACCTATTCCGAGTTCCGGAACCATAATACGGGACCGATAACACGTCTTTCACATGAATATTCATTTTCAAAAATCCTTATATTTTTCAGAAAAAAATTTTCTTTAAAAATTCATTTCTCGGGCTTGGGACCTCGAAATTTGATTCCGGGCATACGTCCAAGTCCCATATTTTCCTACGGACCATCCGGGACCGTCAAATCACGGGACTGGGTCCGTTTACCAAAAATGTTGGCCAAAGTCAACTTTATTTAATTACTTATTATAAATTCCATTTTTCATCAAGTTTTCACATAAAAGCTTCCCGATTACATACCCGAGTTGCACACGCATATCGAGGTGAGATTAACGAAGGCTTTAGGGGCCTCGAAACACAGATTTAGCTAAATTAACATAGGATGACCTTTTGGGTCATCACAATCTCCACCTCTAAAACAAACGTTCGTCCTCGAACGGACATAGAAATTCACCTGAGTCTGAGAAAAGATGGGGATAACGGCTCCACATATCGGACTCGGACTTCCAAGAAGCTGCCTCGGCAGGCTGACCTCTCTACTGAACACAAACCGAAGGATAACTCTTCAATCTCAACTGACACACCTGCCTAGCGAATATGGCTACCGGCTCCTCCTCATAAGTTAGATCCTTGTCCAACTGGACACCGGTGAAGTCAAGAACACGAGAAGGATCTGCAATATACCTACGGAGCATGGATACATGAAACACTGGATGCACGGCTGATAAATGCGGTGGCAAGGAAAGTCTGTAGGCCACCTCTCCTACCTTGTCCAAAATCTCAAATGGACCAATGTACCTAGGGCTCAACTTGTCCTTCTTTCCGAACCTCATCACGCCCTTCATATGCGACACCCGAAGAAACACCTGATCTCCTATCATGAAAGCCAAATCTTGAACCCTGCGATCCACATAACTCTTTTGCCTGGACTGAGCTGTACGAAGTCTATCCTGAATAATATTCACCTTGTCCAAGGAATCCTGGACTAACTCAGAACCCAACAATCGAGCCTCTCCCGGCTCAAACCATCCAATTGGAGACCGATATCGTCTACCATGCAACGCCTCATACAGAGCCATCTAATGCTCGACTGATAGTTGTTGTTGTAGGCAAACTCAGCTAAAGGCAAGGACTAGTCCCATGATCCACCAAAATCGGTGAAACAAGCTCGCAACATATCCTCCAAAATTTGAATGGTACGCTCGGACTGTTTGTCCGTCTGAGGATGAAATGTTGTGCTTAACTCAATCTGTGTGCCCAACTCTCGCTGAAATACTCTCCATAAATGGGAGGTAAACTGAGTACCTCGGTCTGATATAATGGATAAGGTCACACCATGCAATCTGACAATCTCTCTCATATATATCTTTGCCAATTTCTCTGCTGAATAAGAAACTGCCACAGGAATGAAATGTGATGACTTGGTCAGCCTATGCACAACAACCAATACAGCATCAAACATCCTCTGAGTCCGTGGAAGCCCAACTACAAAAATTCATCGTGATACGCTCCCACTTCCACTCAGGAAAAGTTGAATCTGCTGCATCAAACCACCGGGTCTCTGGTGCTCATACTTAACCTGCTGACAATTCAAGCACCAAGCTACATAATCTACAATATCCTTCTTCATTCTACACCACCAATAATGTTGCCGCAAGTCATGATACATCTTTGCGGCGCCCGGATGAATGGAATACCGGGGACTATGGGCCTCCTGTAGTATCAACTCACGAATGCCATCAACTTCGGTACACAAATACGACCCTGCATCCTCAAAGCTCCCTCAACATCAACTGTGACTTTCTTGGCACGTCCGTACCGACCCTTATCTCTAAGAACACATAACTGACGATCATCATATGAGGAAGAACGAGCTACGGTATGGGCCAAAATACTACCAGTCACTCTCAGAAACCTCCAACCTCATGAATCGGTTGGCCAAAGCCTGAACATCCAAAGCAAGCGGTCGCTCTCCGACTGATAAAATAAGCAAGACTACCCATACTGGCTGACTTCCGGCCTAAAGCATCGGCCACCACATTGTCCTTCCCGGACGATAGAGAATAATAATTTCATAATCCTTCAATAATTCTAACCATCTCCTCTGCCTCATATTCAACTCCCTCTGCTTGAACAGATACTGCAGACTCTTGTGATCAGTGAATACCTCACATGGCACCCCATACAAATAATGCCTCCAGATCTACAACGCATGAACAATAGCTGCTAACTCCAAGTCATGAACTGGTTAATTCTTCTCGTGGACTTTCAACTGACAAGAAGCATAGGCTATGACCTTGCCATCCTGCATCAACACTTCACCAAGCCCAACCCGTGAAGCATCATAATACACGGTATACAGTCCTGAACCTGTGGGCAAAAATAACACTGGTGCTGTGGCAAATGCTGTCTTGAGCTTCTGAAAGCTCGCCTCACACTCCTCAGACCATCTGAAATGAGCACCCTTCGACATCAACTTGGTCATCGGGGCTGCTGTAGATGAAAAGCCCTCCACGAACCGACGATAATAACATGTTAGGCCCAAGAAGCTCCGAATCTCTGTGGCTGAAGTGGGCTTAGGACAATCTCTAACTGCTGAAACCTTCTTGGGATCCACCTGAATACCCTCTACCTACACAACGTGGCCCAAAAATGTCGTCGAACTCAACTAGAACTCACACTTAGAAAACTTGGCGTACAATTGCCTATCTATCAGAGTCTGGAGGACAACTCGAAGATGATGCTCATGCTCCTCTCGACTACAATAGTAATTCAAGATATCATCAATAAACACGATCACAAACGAGTCTAAGAATGGCCTGAACACCCGATTCATCGACTCCATAAAAGCAGCAGGGGCATTTTTCAACCCAAATGACATCACCAAGAACTCATAATGCCCATAACGAGTGCGAAAAGCTCTCTTAGGGACATCAGACGTCCTAATCCTCAGCTGATGGTAACCAGATCTCGAGTCTATCTTGGAAAACACTGTAGCACCCTAAAGATGATCAATTAAGTCATCAATCCTCGGCAAAGGATACTTATTCCTAATAGTAACCTTATTCAACTACCGGTAGTCAATACACATCCTCATCGAGCCATCTTTCTTCTTGACAAACAACATTGGAGCACCCCAAGGAGAAACACTAGGCCTAATGAAGCCTTTATCTAACAAATCCTGCAACTGCTCCTTTAATTCCTTCAACTCTGTTGACATCGAGATATGATGCTTGAAGACATCGCAGTTCTCCAAAATAACGTATCCCATCTAACGACACTTGGGCGGGCACCTATCTTGTAGGTTAAGGCTCCATAGTTATAGCACGAGTTTGGCAATTACACACAGACAGTTAATTAGTTTATCTATTTATTGATTAATTAATAATATCATTATTAATCTTATTTTATACATAATTATAGGTCTATCAAGCATGACTCCATACCAGTACTATAGTAAAAACAAACAAAATTTAATTCACAACGGAGAATTTAAACACAAAACTTTCCATCACAAGGATCTCATCTTTACATAACTTCCACCGCGGCTTGTAGCCCGGCTAATATATACCAAATCATAATGACACGCGAGGATCTCGTCCTAAATTCTGAATCACAAGCAATATGCATATTGTGCCAATTGAAACATTTCCATTTCCTTCATTTAAATATCTTCCGTTAAGCAAATTTTCAACACGTAATGGTAAACACAGTAATCCCCATAGAATTTCTCAATATGAGTATTCACATAAGTAGATTTTTTAGAGTTACGAAGCTCACCTGAAAGTGGAGAATATTAGAAGAATTTTATTAGATATGCATAACCGAATTAAGTTCAGAAAATCATTACTTATATTAATTAGAGATTTGTTCTTGTAATGAATCCATTCAATGTAACGACTTCATCCATACCATAGAAAACATATCAACAGACTGGGTCTCCACCTCTAGGAATCTAACCCCCACTTCCGACATTCCGACTCCTTTTCCCCAGGTGGTCATGTAGTTGAGTTGTAGCTGCAATGGGACACGTAGCCTGAGTGCTCTGATGAAATATGACTCTCCCAAGTCTAGGGCAATTTCTACCACTAGCCGACATAAAGTATCATCCTCCCCTGAGTCATCCAAAATTTACAATCATTTTTGAGTCCTTTAATGAGTCAGGGGACTCGCCCTCTGGCTATACGAACCAACGTAGGAGTATGACGGGTTAACTTACTGAACCTGATGGCATATTCTGATACCGTCTTATGACCTGAGACAACCGTGACTCCCACACTGGGTAGACTTTTGTAGACTTCAAGTTGTTTGAATAACTCCTTTGGTACTGAGGTATAGGGTTATTAAGGAGGTAGACGTACCGAAATTCCCAGCTTTATCTCTTGCAAAAATCCCCGGCCTTATACATTCCAAACCAAAACCGATATGACACGTGGCCTCGCAATCTATTCCTTGATAGCGGACCTCCCCACGTGGAACAAGACATAGGTCACAATACCTGATAATCCACGATGTTAAACTTCACAGCTCATATAAATCAATCCCGTTGCTTCACACTTATTCCCATATTGTGCAATACCTCATAGAGGCGGTCAAGAAAATCATGTGGGTCTTCAAAAGATATACCACTGAAATTGAGTGGAACTTGTTGGTAACTTGTCCAACCTCCATAAATGGACTAGTGCATCCTGCAACCATGGAGTAGCTATAAATCCTTCTGGAATCTGATCTAGTCCACATATACTGATTGAGCTATAACCTCCACATCTAGATCCATTTGAGACTGTACAATAGGTGTTGATGTTCGAGCTTTAGGCTGCGCTCTGCTTCTATCTCTTCCCTTGATCGTAGCTGACATTGGGGCTTCGTCTTTGTCCGGTCGTAGACGCTTCGCGTGTTGTCGAGATTAGTGAGAGGACAAGAGTAGGCAAATTCAATCATTAATGATAGAATAATTTCGCACGATGGAGATAAAGAAATGTGGAGTTATCCTAACCTTGCAGCCTCTAGGGGATAAATACAGACATCTCTGTACCGATCCCTCAAACTCTACCAAGTTTGTCCGTGAGTTGTGAGACCTAAGCAACCTAGCGCTCTGATACCAACTTGTCACGACCCAAAATCCCACCTTCAGGCCGTGACTGGGTCTAATGTTGAACCCGCTAGACCAGCCAACGTGTGACACAATACTAACATAATAATGCGGAATTTAAAAGAATTAACTAGAAATAATTTATAATATTTAATAACAAAAGTAGATAGATTTCAACTAAGTGTAAATAACATAATACAATACGTCGCATAAATCCTAAAACCCGGAGTCACAAACTCACGAACTGTCTATAAGAATGCTAAATACAAAGTCTGAAGAAAATAAGACATGAACTGTCTCAGAAACTAGGAGATAATCAAGACAAGATAGGAAAAATAGGGATAGAGGAGACGCCCAGGGCCCACGAACGTCTGCGGGTCTACCTTGCAATCTCCGAGGTGGACCGAAGGATACACCCTCTAGCGGTGTCCATTGGGTCCGGCTGCAGGATCTGCACAACATAAAGAAGTGCAGGTGTAGCATCAGTACAACCGACCCCATGTACTGAGTAATTGCCGAGCCTAACCTCGGCCGAAGTAGTGGCGAGGCTACACCTGACAACAATCATATACCTGTACTACTCTACAACATATAACATGGAAAAGAGCAAGAGATAAGCAGATAAGCATGGGTCACGGGAGCAGTTAATGGGGGTAACAAATGAGAGATAAAACAGTTAATAAAACACATTGGAGAAACAAGAGAGCAAGTAAACAAGAATGTGAACGTAACAAATATAAAGTGCAACAATGTAAATAATGGTACGACATCACCCTTCGTGCTTTTACTCTCTTCCTCACAATGCGATGTATGAGGTAAAATAATATGAATCATGGCATGTAAGGCAATGTAATCATGGCACGGCATCACCCTTCGTGCTTTTACTCTCTTCCTCACCATGCATTATATGATGTAATCAATGTCAATGATGGCACGACATTAACCTTCGTGCTTTTAATCAATGTAAATCATGGCACGGTATCGACCTTCGTGCTTTTACTCTCTTCCTCACTATGCATTATATGATGTAATCAATGTAAATCATGGCACGACATCAACCTTCGTGCTTTTACTCTCTTCCTCACTATGCATTATATGATGTAATCAATGTAAATCATGGCACGACATCAACCTTCGTGCTTTTACTCTCTTCCTCACTATGCATTATATGATGTAATCAATGTAAATCATGGTACAACATCACCCTTCGTGCTTTACACTCTTCCTTACCAAAACAATGACAAATATTAAATGGCAAGAAATGCAGCATAGTGGAAATACACATCATAATCGCCCGGCAAGGGGAAAAATATCAGCCAATATCATAACAATTGCCCTGCTAGGGTCTCCGCTATAACCAACCTTTTCAATTATATATCTTAACAAATTGGGTCCTCAATTGAACCATCATATCACAAGTTTATCAACAAGGATTTTCAACAATCAATCAACTTCCAAGTAGAATCAATTTCATGATACAATGAATATGGAATTAATAACAAGAATTTCATCAAAATAGACTCACGGGCATGCTTGACACACAATGCATAGGTACTCGTCACCTCACCTATGCATTAAACATGATAAACACTTAGCACATAGCACACAATACCTATTCCTTCACTGAAGTTAGGCAAGACACTTACCTCGGGTCCAAAAATAGCAAATCAAGCCTCTAACACTGCTTTTCCTCTCGGATCCGACTCCGAAACGATAATATCTAGACATAATTAGCTTAATAACATCAATAATGACTCAATAATTCAATCCCATAGCCTAAATATACATTTCCTAGCATTCTTCCAAAAATACTAAAGTTCGACCTCGGGCCCGCTTGGTCCAAACACGAGGCTCGGACCAAAACCCGATTACCCATAACCCCACGAGTTCAAATATATAATTTTTTTTAAACCCGACCCCAAAATGAGGTTGAATTACCCAAAATCCCTAAGTCTACCCAAAACCCCTAATTTCTACCTTTAAAACCCTAGGATTTTTGGTGATAATTGATGAAAAACCTTAGAAAGTAGAAGGAAAATTAGTTAGTGAGCACTTACATACGAGTTGGGGAGAAAATCTCTTGAGAAAATCGCCTTAGGTCTTCTATTTTTGAGAAAAAGTGAAAGAAATAACATTTGAAATTGTTTTAAAAAAAAATCATTGTTCGACTCTCGCACCTGCGGTACATGGGTCGCACTTGCGATCTCGCAAGTGCGGGAAAAAGGTTGCACCTGCGGAATTGGGTCAGGCCCATAGGGGGCCGCACCTGCGGAAATGGGTCCGCTCCTGCGAAGTCGCTCCTGTGGAGCTTTGTCCGCTCCTGCGAGAGGGACCACACCTGCAGACTGAGCGTCGCGCCTGCGGTCTCGCACCTGTGGCCCTAGGCTCGCAGGTGCGGGCACACCAGAAATGGGTGCACCAGCAGTGTTTTCATGAGTTAAAACACCCCGAATACCTACCCGAAACACCCCCGAGCCCTCGGGGCTCAAACCCAAATATACACACAATTCCCAAATCATCCTATGGACTTACGCCAAACTAACATCAAAATCAATGAATTAAACCTCAAAACTCATAGAATTTTCTTAAAACTTCATAACTTTCAATTATTCCAATTTTGATCCGAAACACGTCATTTCAAGTCCGTTTTACACCAAATTTCACAGATAACTCAAATAACATATATTAAACCTTTTCCGGGCTCCGGAACCATAATACGAGCTCGATAATATGGTTTTCACATGAATATTCATTTTCAAAAATCTTTATATTTTTCAGAAAATAATTTTCTTTAAAAATTCATTTCTCGGGCTTGGGACCTCGGAATTCGATTCCGGGCATACGCCCAAGTCCCATATTTTCCTACGGACCCTCCGGGACCGTCAAATCACGGGTCTGGGTTCGTTTTACCAAAAATGTTGATCAAAGTCAACTTTATTCAATTACTTATTATAAATTCCATTTTTCATCAAGTTTTCACATAAAAGCTTCCCGACTACACGTCCAGGCTGCGCACACATATCGAGGTGAGATTAACGAAGGCTTTCGGGGCCTCGGAACACAGATTTAGCTAAATTAACATAGGATGACCTTTTGGGTCATCACACTTCCTAGCATGGGTCATTCAGGTTATATTTTTGTTCTTGGAGACGCACTTCCTAGTTTGAGTCATTTAAGTTTCTCCCATAGGAGACGCACTTCCTAGTCCGGGTCATTCAGGTTATGTTTTTGTTGTAGGAGACGCACTTTCTAGTTTGAGTCATTGAAGTTTCACCCCTAGGAGACACACTTCCTAGTTTTGGGTCATTTAAGTTCATTCCTAGGAGACGCACTTCCTAGTTTTGGTTCATTTAAGTTCATTCCTAGGAGACACACTTCCTAGTTTTGGGTCATTTAAGTTCATTCCTAGGAGACGCACTTCCTAGCTTGAGTCATTAAAGTTTCACCCCTAGGAGACACACTTCCTAGTTTTGGGTCATTTAAGTTCATTCCTAGGAGACGCACTTCCTAGCTTGAGTCATTAAAGTTTCACCCCTAGGAGATGCATTTCCTTGTCCGGGTTTTTTCAGGATATACTTTTAGGAGACGCACTTCCTAAATTAAAGTTTCATCCCTAGGAGACGCACTTCCTAGTTTGAGTCATTCGAGTTTTATCCCTAGGAGACGTACTTCCTAGTTTGGTTCATTTAAGTTTCACCCCTAGGAGACGCACTTCTTAGTTTGGGTCTTCCAAGTTCTAATTTATTTAGGAGACGCATTTCCTAAATTGAGATTTTACCCCTAGGAAATGCACTTCCTAAATTGAGATTTTACCCCTAGGAGACACACTTCCTAGTTTGGGTCATTTAAGTTCATACCTAGGAGACGCACTTCCTAGTTTAAGTCATTCAAGTTTCACTCCTAGGAGACGCACTTCCTAGTTTGGGTCTTTCAGGTTTTACTCTTGGCAGATGCACTTGCTAGTCCAACATTCTTGGTTTTTCTCATAGGAGATGCACATCCTAATCGAATCTTTAGTTTACTCTTATCATTGCATCAGTAGCATAAGTGGTTTATAGTTTTTCTAACAACTCACAAATCTCCCGAGTGCAAACTGGGGCAGATAATTTTGTTTGTTTTGTTATTTTGATTACAGGAACCCACCTGGAGAATGAGGGTATTCATTTCAGAGTTATTTCAAAGTTCAAGTCAGTAGCAGGCGCTCACCTGGAGAACGAGGGAAGTCATTTCAGAATTCAATTTAGGTTAGAAGTAGCAGAAGCTCGCGGCAAGAATGCGAGTCGACAATCCGAAGATGACTAATGGAAGTAGTCTCAATCCAGAATAAAAGAAGAAAAGAAAAAAAATTTCCAAAATGCAGAAGCGGAGACAAGGTATGGATTGCTCAAGACATGACTGAGTCACAAGCTTTGCAAGTCCCTTCGTGCTCCGTAGAAGCCGTGGAAGAATAAATCACCACCTGCAGCTAGCAAGTATCAAGGTTCAAATCTAAAGTCTGCATGAAGAACAATTCAACACTCAAGATCAAGCTTCAGAAGACTTATAGATAGGAATCTTGTAACTCATAGCTGATATGCTTGTTTAGTTCTTTTAGGTTTTAATTTTAATGTAATATAATTAAAGGACCGCGGACCGGAACCTCGACGAAACGGAACCTCGATCGGATCCCCACCTCGGTATACTCTATCACTGCTCCTACTTCTGAACTACACGTGGCCTGTTCCTTTATAGACAAGGATATGTAGGCAGATCAGACACCAGGGCTCGGTCACATTCTCCTTTCTTTTAGTTTTTGGTCTCTCTGAATAAGGGTCGGGTCAAAAAACATGTCTAGTCGTTCTTTGTCTGAAAACTCTTCGTGTTTCCAGTCAAAGAGGGGCAGCTGCAGACATGTAATTTTTGACCCTCCCGGAGATTTTACACATTCTAGCGTATAAATATTTAGTTTAGGCCTAATATCCTTATTTTAACTAGTTTTAACTCTTTTACTTTATTTTATCACAAAAACAAAAATAGTTTCATTAATGTCGTGTAGTCATACTATTTTACTAGGATTTTTATTTTTATATAATCTTGAAAAATACCCAAATAATTTTACAATATAATATTATTTATTTTAATTAATTAAAATTAATTTGATATTTGATATTTATAAATTTTATATCATTTGTAAAAGTAAGAATGAGTTTTATTTAGAGAGGTCCATTTTTAGTCTTGAGCCCAATTCTAAAGCCCAATAAGACCTATCACATAACCTAGAGAAACATTCTTCTTCCACACCATCTACACCCAAAAAATAACCCTAACACCTCCTCTAACCGCCGCCAGCAACTGCTGGCCGGCCAACCACCAGACTAACACCACCCTACTGCCGCCGCCCCCCCATCGCCGGCAACCACCACAGCCTTCACATCAACTCCTCAACGCAGCAACCAGCTCACCTCCTTCCTCCTTCAACCGTCGCCAGCCACCTTCCGCCGCCTGACCACTCAAACCCCGCCAGCCGCCGCCCAACCCCACTCCCTCACCACACAAGAATCTGCTGCCATCCTCCACCCAAAAATCGCCGGACAGCCACCTCCATCTCCAGTTGCCTCAACCCAGCGACGCCTCCTCTAATTCCTCCCTCTTCCCGTCAAAATACATCTTCTCTCAAAGGTTTGAAAACACTGAAAATCATTTCACCAGATAAAGTCTTTCAGATTTTAACATGGAAACAAAGTTTCTGAAGTTCATCGTTTAGATTAAAATAGATAGAATTGAATACAAGAAGTTAAAAGAAAAAAAAAAGAGAAACATTCAAAGAGCTTCGTCGCCCGAGACAGAAGCCGCCAGCATATCTGCCAGACCTTGTCCTCTAAAAATCCACTGCCTCCTCCATAACCACCACTGAAACAGAAACATCGTTTGCTTGGATTCACCGTTCGAGGTTCCATAGTTGTTGTCCCTATCCGAAGTTTTCGGTCTTAAAACATTTGCGGATTCAAAAAGCTTTCGCTCTTGAGGTCCATTTCTATCTCTTTCTTTAGTTAATTCATTAATTTTTGGTGTTCTAATTATGTGCTTTTTGCTTGAATAAACCTGTCTCTTTGATGGATTTGTCATTATTTTTGGATTAATTTTCCATGTTTGTCTTTATATTGTTGCTATTTGAAGATGATAGTTTAGAATTAAGGTATAGCTTGCCCGGAAGAAATTGTGGTTCATGAATTAATTTGGAAAAATCAATTTTCGGGATTGGACCAAGGGGGAAATAGTAATTTGAGACCAAAAAATGAAATCAAAATTACTGTTGAACGCTTTACACGAATGTGGAACACTTGTTAAGTTTTAGATTATTATTTTTATAATAATATTTTTTTTATCCGAACTATAGTTTAAATTGATATAACGATAGGAGCATATTTTAGGCCGACCACACTTAAGTAGGTAAACTTTTAGGGCGTTCATGTTTTAGTTTTTCTTTTTTGAGGCGAGAGGTTGTCCCTTTAGTTGATTATATTATTCGGGGAATGCCCCGAAGAGTTTGTATATTTTATTCCGGGGAATGCTCCGTAGTATTCTGTAAATGAAGGCCAAAGACGGAACAATTTCAGGAAGCCCAGAATAGGACTTTTATTTTTATTTTTCTTTTATTAGGCAGTGATGACCTCAAGCCTCTTGTGTGTTTATTTTTCCTTTTGTGTTTTTCTACCTCAATCTGAGTATTATTTAAAGCCAACTTGATCATGTACGGAATCGTACTTGTTACGGGACTCGGAGAATGCCTAACACCTTCTTCCCGAGTCAAATGAACCTCCTTATCCGAATCTCTGGTGCAAACTGGTTTAAGAGTCAAACATGTTTAAAAGGAAAATATAATTTATTTATTTTTTGAAAAAAGAACGGTGACCTGACACACGAAATTAAATGTTAGGTGACGACTCTGAATTAATCCTTTAAAACACAATCTTTTTTCACTTTCAAAATTGAAAAATCTTTTTCGAATTTTGCAAAATCTTTTTATTCTTTTTTAAAAGGGTTTAGTGAAGTTTTGTTGAGAAAAAAGAGTGTGACAAGACATAAATATGTTTTTCTTTCCCTAACTTTTCTTTTGGTTCTCGATACATTTTGTTGCCTTGAACTTGATGAGTCATGCTTTCTTTTGTCAAAAGATATGACTATTTTGGGAAGTGGGAACTATTAACTTTCTCCAATTCCTTTCATCTCTTTTAGTTTTTGAGATGTCTTGATTTATGGGTCGTTTGATATGAGGTATAAGAAGTATAAAGGTGGTATAAAAATTTAATACCACTTTAGTATTTTGTTTGGTTAGTAAATCAGGTATAAGTTATTCTGGTGTTAATTTTAATACTGGAATAACTTATAACTTATAACTTATAACTTATATAAGGTGCGGTAATTAGCACCGATATAACTTATACCTTTTTCTTAGAAATTATGCAATTGTCATTCTTAATACAACATACCAAACAATGAATAAACAATAATCCGAGCATAACTAATTCCAATATAACTTATACCGGCATAACTTATACTGGTATAAATCGTATTCTAACCAAACGACCCCTTACTCGTACTTAATTACACTTGGCAAGAACACTCACCTATAAGACATCTCTTTTGTATTATTGTCCATAGTTTATGAGCCATTTGCTCGCATTTTTTTGAACCATTTAGAAAACCATTCTAATTCCCATTAAAAGAAATTTAAAGCTAGGAAAGATTTTCGGAGAGAAAAATGATATTTTAACTTAAAAGTTTGGAGTTCTATTACCGTCTCCTATTTTTAGGTAATGTACAGAGACAAGGTATACACATTATTCCATTTTTCTTATCGTACTTTTATTCTTTATCATTCTACTCTTCACTAATTCGCATATTTCTGCTCTAACTTATATATATTCAATTCACCGATTACCACTTTCAATCTACTTTATTTCACATATATTGTATAAGTTAGTTCACCAAAGCTTTGGTAGATGGAAATAAATCATATATTGTCACCTCTCCTGAAATTTTGAATCATTATCTTTAAGGTATATCTACTTTATTGATCATTAGTCACACTCTTGGATGTACAATTTGTGTAATATTAAGAGTTTCTTTCGTGATCATTGATTACTGATGCTTGTATCTACTAGTTGCGATCAGCCCGAGCTGTGCCCGGGCCCAACAACCATAGTGAAAGGGTAAAGATTTTATGTGACGTCTAATTTTGCATCATTTATTGAATTTATGTTTACTTTTTGAAAAAAAAGTTTAACTGATACTTAATTTTTAGATAACTTTAGATACATACACTTCTCTCTTTTACATGTATCATTTTCTTCTTCTCTTTAGTTGAAAAGTGAGTTTGTTAAATTTATTGTTGTTCCGATAATTTGATGATCGAGATTTGCTTTCTGTGATATTTGAAAGTTATGTTTCAAATTTGAGCTCATTTAAAGTAGATTTGGGAATTGAATCGTGTATTGAATTGTTGAAAATCGAAAAACAAATTTACGTTTCAGAATTTAAGATTCGAAATCTGAAGTTGCATTCAACAGAGTGAACTACTTAAGATTCGAATTTCTGAATTTGCATTCATAAAGTGAACTACTTAAGATTTGAATTTCTGAAGTTGCATTAGAAAGATAAAAAAAACTTTAGATTTGATTTTTGAAATCCGAGCGGATAATTGACTAAAACTTCAAATAATATTTTTTTCATATTTCAAATATTGCATATATGGAATTCTCATTAATTATGATCATTCTCTATACACAACTTTATGAATGACAACTCTCAATAATATAATCAAACCTTATCATAAAGTCATAAATATTGTTGATATTTAATTGTAATTTTGTTTGGTTTTATTTAACTTAATACATATTAAAAGGTAAAATAATTTTGGCCTAATAGTATACACTTTGCCCCCTTAATAATATTCTTAACAATTCCTTTTTAATTAAATTAATTTTACTCATAAGGTAGTTTCTCTGCAATTCAAAAAAGAGTAGTTTTTGTTTATACATGAACTTCTCAATTATTGGAGAATTACTTCTCATAAAATAAATTGGTATACGTTTATATTATGCTAAATAATTAAAACGAGTTTAATATAAATATACACATAATTAATGTTAATGCATAGCCGGAGTTTAGTACACCGCATCACTCTTTTTTCTACACCTAATTAATGTTAAATGTTGAAACTCTAATAAAGAAGAACAACATCTAGAATATTATTTGAAGTTGCTAACCTATGAGACTCTAAGTTAAGGGTCTATCAGAAACAGACTCGTACCTACATAAGGTATAAGTAAGGTTTGTGTACATACTATCTTTTTCATACCTACCTGTTGGACTTCACTCGTCATTGTTGTTGATAATCTAGGAACTCATAAGAAAGTGTTCAACATTAGCATAAGAAACAAAACAACTATTGTTTCTTTTGTACCTGTTAATTTTATCAAAGTTTTCAAACAAATAGAATATCAAAAAAATTTCCTACAGCCCAAATGAAGCTATAGCTTTTAGAATTTACATTCACTATATTTATGGGAAAAAGTAAATTATTAAGGTTTAGAAAAGAAAATTTGCTAATGTGTGAAATTATACAGTTATTTATTAGCTTATTAAAATACCATCTAAAAATAGGAATATAACAAAATTTCAAAATAATGGTCATTCAAGGTTTCCTTTTATCAAAAAAAAAAATGTTCATTTAATATCCAAAATTAATTTGAATTTTTGAAGAAAAAGATATAAAAATAAAGCAAACAAATACATTATGATCAGTTTGATACTCTAATTTTCCTATTTAGTGATGTTCACATATTTTCTCTTATTATGATATGTTAAAAAAAATTATGTTATGAAGTGTTAATATTAATGTGGAAACTTAGTATATCAAATTTGAGTTCTACTAAAAATAAGGATGTTATCCTGTAGGATTCCAATACCATTTTTAAACAAAACAGTATTTTCTTTTAAACACCACCGCATTTTCAATTGAATCCTTATAAAATTCACACAAAATTATGAAAGCCAGAGTAGAAACGAATTCGATTGGTTTATCAAAATTTTAAATAAAAAGAAAAAACAAATAAAGCTAATTAAAATCTAAAAACTCACCGGAAAATACTATTCAAGGGGATTATCGGTCTCATTCAGTAGGTGAACGGGATATTATTTCTCAAGCTTTAAAAGTTAAGGGGGTTTAATGGGATTTACTCATTTTTATTAGACAAATTGAGATATTTAAGAAAAAACTTATCCATTTTTAATTGGAGAAGCAAATATCATTTCTATTCCACAATGGTCCTAAATAAATTACGCACTTAAGAATAAATCACATACACAAGGTTCAGAGCAAAAACCTTCTCTTAATTGGCTTAATCACATCATAGGGAGTGACAATGTGAATTAACATTGAATAACTATTACAAACTAAACATTATTCAAATAATATTTAACTGGATGTTAATAGGCTGCACTTGATTTAAATGAATATATGCACCATGTAAGTAGGGTTCGGATTCGCTCCAATAACGTATTCATCCGGTAATCTTCAATAGACATGTTGATGTGAGCCACGTGTATATTCAAAATTTAAGAGCTGGGATTTTCCCTATTCTGTCACCTCAAGTAACTTTAAGCAAAAATTATATAGCTATAGTTATACTATAATGAACGACAATCCCCCTTAATCCTTTCTAATATACATCTCGTCAAACCAGAACAAGTTACTCACAGAAGGAGTGCTTTTACTTGCTTCTGGCTCTGCTCCTTCACTGGCTACTCTTCTCACGTTAAGCTAACATTTGGCATAGATTCTGTGATGACCCAAAAAGTCATCCTAAGTAATTCTAGTTAAATCTGTGTTCCGAGGCCCCGAAAGCCTTCGTTAATCTCACCTCGATATGCGTGCACAACCAAGACATGTAGCCGGGAAGCTTCTATGTGAAAATTTGATAAAAATGGAGTTTTGAATGAAATAATTGAATAAAGTTGACTTTGGTCAACATTTTTAGTAAACGGATACGGACTCGTGATGTGACGGTCCCGGAGGGTCCGTAGGAAAATATGGGACTTGGGCGTATGCCCGGAATCGAATTCCGAGGTCCCAAGCCCGAGAAATGATTTTTTAAAGAAAATTATTTTCTGAAATTAAAAAAGGATTTTGAATATGAATTATTATGTGAAAG